>APFE030829526.1:80252-115355 GCA_000404065.3 Pinus taeda | reverse complement strand
AAAACTTTTACGACCCTTTCTAAATGCATGAAAGGGTCTTTAAATACTACTAAACTAAAAAGATCTATGAAACAAAATCCTACTAAATTGGTATCAGTAAATCTGGTCTACTCTTCAGGGGCGATCTGGCAGTCGGTGAAATGATTCATGCCTCAGGTTGCTTGCCCTTAAACCTTAGCCGACTTATCGCGAGCATTGGTTCTACTTCTGGCGGTTTGTTGAGGCGTGAACTGAATTGGGCGGCGAAGGTGGCATCCTAGATGTCAGGTATCATATAACCGACAGCATCGGTTAGGCACTTCAAGATGGCTCTTTGGCTGTATGGTTTGATTAAAAAGAACCAATATGCATCCCACGTCAGACTGTTGACTCCAGTGATCAATCTTGCGCTTTTCTCCAAGTCCGGATAGCATGAATGCTCCAATATATTTGCTGTTGTTAATTGACCTGGAGTGCATTGGGAAATTGTGTTAGATAAATACAATGTATTATTTACTAATTCAATTAAATTTCCGCTGATTGTCCTGCATCTGGAAGTCGCTCTTTCTGCTTTCATTAGTTGTGATTGCCACTCTGTGAACAATATTTCTTTGTGCGATTCTAGAATTCTTGGTAGATTGGTTGCCTGACCTACATCTGAATCCTACCATTCTATAAAGTCTGTCAATGTTTCTTCTGCCTGATCCAAGTCGGCCCTTGCTTTTTCTACCTTTTCGCTTATAGACGCTGACAATTCGCATAATGGTTCTGCTCGTATGAGATGTTGACATAACAACTTAACCTGATTAATCAATCCTTTATTTAGCTGGAGCGCTTCTGCTTTAAATTCATCTATCTTAGGGATATTTTCATTTGCTCAATTTGAGTGATCAATTGAGTGATTTGTTCATCTTTTGCTTTTATTGCTCCCTCAGTCGATATTCTTAACTGCTCCAGTGCCACTGATAGTTCCTTCTGCCTTTGCACCGCGCCTTCATCTATCCTCTGTTTTTTCTCTTGTAATTGCTGGACTAGCTGGTTATTGTTCTGCTGCTGTGCTAGTAATTCTTTTTCGGCCTGCTCTGCTCTTTGCTGGACTTCTAATAATCTTGCCTGTAGAGAAGAGATATCCTGATCCTTTGCTTTTAACAAATTGCTCACCTCCATTGCTTTATCAATAGTCACCGCCGAATATGCTCCGGCGAACTGCGATAGCCTGGTTAAGTCATCGGAGGGGTTGAATTTCTCTTTCCATAACACATTTCCCTTTACTGTTGATTCAGGGAGTGGGGAAGATTGATCAGTTCTTCTCCTTATCCTCTGTCGTTTCACGACGGCTTTATGCTTGGGGCTGTAAAATATATCTAAAGGGGGGATTTCTTCAATTTGCAAAACGATCTCCCCCGTCGGATCTTTAGGAATTATCTCTAATCCTTTTGTTTTGGGTATGCCGCTGGTTTCACCTGAAACCGGTTTCAATGTCGCTTCCTGTGTATCGCCTTCCTTTGAAACCTCACCATCATTTGAAGACTCTAAGTTATTGATGATCATACTAAATTGATTCCATTGTTGGAGCAAGTTCGGATCAGCTAATGGATCCTGGTTACCTTTAGAGCTGCTCTCCTCTTGGGTATTTGTTTGGGTTTCTTTTTGTTGGTGCGCATTTTCCTGAGTTAGCTCCTGCCTTTGGCTATGCGTCTCCTCCTGCTGTGTTGATGTAGTAGGAGGTGGTGTATTATGTCGCTGTTCAGACTCGTTTGACCTGGTGCCTGTCGGTACAGTTGCTAACAGGTCCAGAGGCAGAGTTTGTAACCTTTGTTCTCTGATTCTATTAAACTCAACTAGCCCTTCATCGTTATAAACATTTTGGGCAAGCGACTTGACTTGATACAATGATTCGGCTGATACGAACAAGTCTTCTAATTTATCTTCTTTGTGCTTGACCTTGGCCAATTTGGCCTGGTCGAGTGCATTGTAAGCGATTTTCCTTGGATTGTACTGCCTCCTTGGCAGGGTAGCCAGAGTGAGAAAATTTATTTTCCCGGCTTCCTTCTCTGCATGCTTGATGTCATGCAGTGTATACATCCCAATTCTCAGTGGAAAAGAAGGCCAAACATGTTTTTTAGCCCTTTTGAGGGTTTGGGTAACCCCTTCAGCGCTGATTTGATAGGCTACCTCCCTGGCAAGTAACTTATCAGGGACATAGAGTGGTAACACATGTGGTTTAGCCTGGCTGCCAAAAACTCTGATATAAGTGAATTTCTCCTCCCCAAACCAACTCGCTACTGCAGTCAAATCTACAGCTGCTTGCTCAGACATTTTAGGGGCAGGCTTATTCAAAATTAAATAATGAATTGGTAACATAAAACCATTGCAGATTTGGTACATGTGGTGCTTATAACTAGTCTTCCAAAGTTTTCGATGATATATGTGAATGGGTGTGGGGTCTTGTGATGTCCACCTCCATCCCAGTACAGGAAATTTAGAATTAAAACACAACACATCCATTATATATGCACTATAGTAAAATGGCGGAATAACCCTTTCTGTGACACGATAGTCAGACCTGAAGTCAAGAATGGCTTTGGCTAATCTGTCGGACAATATATCCGCCCAGTCCATGATTTCCCCACTACATGCTGCCTCAATTAGGGGAACCATTTCTATGGTGATATTGGCAGAGTCATGCATTCCCCATAGCCTACACATCAAAACTCCAGCATAACAGTAAGGAGAACACAGGGAGTCAACTGAGTACTTACCCGAGGTCTCATGCTTGTGTTTTGCTGGATTATGTCTCAGTCTTGAATAGGTTCAGATTCGGTCTCGTTTTCTTCTCGAAACTTCTCCAAAAACGCAACATTATACTTCTTCCCTTCTCGTGGCAGGTGATACATTAGCCGTAGGTCTTCGGCTCGAAACGAGACGAAAACCGTCCCATCCGTAGATTCAAACAGTCTATCAACAATTTGGAGTTCTTGGAGTGCCCACCTTACTACATCTGTGTAAGGAAGAACCTGCTCATGGGCTGCTATTCTGTGTAGGAAGGAATCAGCCAAGTCTTTTAGATTGGCATTGGACTTGCTGGTATTGTCGCATAAAATCTCCACTTCGGTCACCATTGGCCCTTCGGCCTCAATCAAATTATATATCCCCTGCCAAGTGGTCTTGGGGAGTCCTAGGCATGTTGTATCTGCTATTAGTCCTTTGTTCTTCCTAGTTAGATCAGCGACAGTTAGCCCTGCGGCTGGCGGAGCAGTAGGCATTGTAGTCTTCTTGGATTTCTTTCCCATTCCTCTTTCTTTTGTTTTCGTGAAAGAATTCTGCGCAGAGTGAAAGATAAGCGCAACGCATGCAACAATATCATCAATCAAACAGAGTGAAGTACATATATATCTTGGCGCATTCACAGTAATTAATCGACTTAAGGTGGCCTTAGGAGCAAATACGTGGATGGCCTCAAGCCTGTTTTCTTATTAAATGATCATTACGGCCTGTCAGTCTTATTAATTACAATTGCTTCGATTAATGGATAAATGATTTATTTGAAGCATGTTGAGGGCTATTTGGCGGTTTGAACACGGATGAGCGGCTTTTCCAAAGGATATGGCCTTAATTACGAATAAATCAAATCAAACTGCCTTTATGACTGTTATCTTGAGAAATGTGCGATTTACCTTTTGCGAAATCGAGCATCGGGGAAATGTTTGAATTATTGCATTGGTTTTTCTTGGAATCCCCGATCGCCGATATCCGATATCGCATCGCATCGGGTATCGCTGGTAGTACCGCTTAGGATGAGGGCATGGTGAATCACTGATTGCCGATAGCGATATCGCATCGCATCGGGTAAGGGGAAGCTTAGGTGCGCTTATGATGTTATCGCCGATTGCCGATTGCCGATTTCGCATCGCATGGTAGAAAAGATCATTACTTGTGTCATTTTATGCTTTGCCGATATCCGGTAGCGATTTCGCATCGGCGAAAACCAATATGTCTCTTACATTATATTTTATTTGTCATTGCGATATGCGATCTTGCGATCGCTTTATTGCAATGACGAAAGTAAATCATTTTATATTGGGGTTTTTGAATGGTTTTATTAAAAAGCCTCTTTACGAAATAGGACCTTGAATTGATACCAATTTAAAACAAAAATTAAAAAGGGACCCATTTCACATTATAATTTTTTGGAATTTTAGTGATATGAAATGGGGGGTTGTTGTAGGGCACAACAGGTGGCTACATGCCTTTGAGCTATGTTCCAATGAGACTTAAGGGAACTTTATTATTGAATAACAAAGGGAAACCTTAAACAACCAAAACCCTAACCCTATGAGATGGAATGCCAAGAGTTTGTGCGCTCCGTTGGGGTTATTTAGGCAACCAACTTGCGAGGGTCATAACTTGGTCAGATGATATCCATTTTGTGTGTACAATACCTCATTAGAAAGGTCTCTCTGAGTACTACATGAATTGTAGTATGCCCCCACCCATGAATATGGGCTTGCTGCGGATCTTAGAAAAATGCCATTTAGGGGGTGAAAATCATTTTGAAAGTTTCAGATGTGAAAAATTGCTAAAAATAGTAATCGCTGGTATAATCAAGGAAAATGATGAAGTCAACTGAGGTTCTAGGTGGAATAGGCAAGCGATCACAAATATCCACCTGGATCAATGCTTGCCCCTTAGGAAGCAATTGTCCCCATTGCATGTAGAGCCTTCATGAGGTGAGGAAATTTCTATTAAACTTGGTCCCTGGTGAGCTACTTGCCCCGGTGAAGGAGTTAGCCTGATTTGAAAACTCAATATAGCTAGATCCTATGTTGTTGAGTGTTCTTGATTTGATCCTATCATTTGTGGCCTGTTTGATACAACTTGGGTTGAGCTCTATTGGTGTTAGCTGCTCAAAAACGTTAGATGTGTACAATAATGGGAGAAAGTATGGCTGCAGTCGATCCACATTGAATACTGGGTGTAGGCCAAGGAATTGCGGAATGCTAAGCTCGAAATCATTGTCCCCTATAGCGTTAGTAATGGTGTAAGGGCCATATCAGAGTGGGAGAAGCTTGGGATGGGCCCCACCAAGGTGCTCTGTCTGCAAATGTAAGAAAAAATTGTCGCCCACCTGAAAATTGTGTGGCACCCGATGTTGATAATGTGATGTTTGTACTAAGCATTTACTCTATCTAATATGTCATGGACCTGATGGAAGATGTGCTAGATGCACTCAATGAAGCTGTTAGCCCCGTCGGCTTCAAAGTGCACATGAGATGAGTTGTGGAGAACCCTATTGTAACTATGTTGGACATATGGAAGGCTCTCATCTCATGTGCATGGGTGATTTAAGTTGTACATGCGCAGGATATGCACAATCATCTTATTGATTACCTCTATTTGGACATCAATTTGGGGGTGTAAGGATGTAGATTTAGTGAGCTTGGTATCCAAAAATGACCAGAGGATTGACTAGAATGCACTTAGGAACCAATTGTCCTGATCTAAGATAATGGATTATTGGATCCCAAAGTGTACCCATAAGTTTTGAAAGAAGAGTTTGGCAATGGCTTCTACTGTGATACTCTTTATGCAGGCTACCAAATGGCCATCTTAGAGAATTTGTTTACGACCATGAAGACATAGTCATTTCCATGCTTGGTAGAAGGAAGACCTGACATGTGATCCATAGAGATGGATTCCCAGGGCTGAATAGGAGTCAAAAGAGGAGTATACAAGCCTTGCTTCTTGATTGTAGGTTTGGTAATGACTCACACAGTGCAGGATCTGATGTACTTCCCAACATCCTATCAAAGGTTCGTCCAATAAAAATACTTCTGCAGCACTGCCACTATCTGTTCTACCCCAAAATGTCCAACGAACTGACTATAGTGTGCCTCCCAAATCATCTTGGAACACTCACTTGAAGGAACACAAAGGTGTCTTAGGTGGCATAACATTGTGTATTGGAGGTGAAAATATGGGACTTTCTTACCTTCTAGGAGCATCTAATATGTGGTGCCGAACTTTGTATCGCTCTTGTAAAGATGCGACCAACCCGAAGTCTCGTGTCCACAAGAGTCAAGCAAAATGTTGAGTTCCATAACTGGTAGTTGGTTGAGGCAGTTTGCAACATTATTGGTGTTTCCTTTCTTGTACTTAATGTTTAAATGGAACTGTTGTAGATATGTGGACCATTTCTGATGGCGACCATTCTACAACTTTCCTTGTGTTTGTATAAACTACAAGGGTTGATGGTCTGTGTGGATGACCATTTGCTTCTGCAAAATGTACTGCTTCCATTTTTAGCAGGCCTACACATTGTAATACATCTTCTGTCATAGGTGGGATACTTTCAGACTGTATATGAAAGTCTCTCACTATGATATGCCATCATATGCCAAGAACTGTGCCAATAGCATAGTCAGAGGCATTTGCCTAAATTTTAAATGGTTGCTATAGGTACGGTAATGTGAACACTGGTGCAAAGTAGAGGTGATGCTTCAACTCAGTAAACATCTTCTATTGGGATTTAGACCAAAATAAATTTTATTTTGCTCTACCCTTGGTGACTTTACTTAAAGGCCAAGTGATGAGAGAATCTCGACACAAATCTGTGATAGAAATTTGCAAGACAAAAAGTTTCAGAGCTCTATTAGAGTGGTTTGGGCTAACAAATCCCAAATAACTTGTATCTTGGATGGGTCGAGAGGCATACCCTCTCATCAATGATGTACCCCTAATATTGAAACTGGTTCATAGCAAAAGTGCATTTCTCGAAATTGGCACACAATTTGTGTTGTCGTAGGGTTTGGAGTACCTTACAGATATGGTGTATGTTCTCTTCCCAACTCTAGCTGAATATCAATATGTCATCCAGGTATACTACCACGGACGAGGTTGTGAAGGGTTGCAAGATGTCTTCCATCATCTGCATGAAGGTTTTGGGGGCATTCGTTAACCCGAAAGGCATGGCCAACCATTCAAAAAGGCCCTCCTTGGATATGAAGGCAGTCTTCCACATATCCGAGGCTTCAATTGGTACTTGGTGATAAATGGAATTCAAGTCAATCCTGCTAAAATATTTGGCCCCCTTGAGCTGGAATAGAAGGTCATCAATTTGTTAGATTTGATACCTATTCTTGACATTTATCTTATTCAGTGCCCAATTGTCAATACAGAGCCTCCAAGTTCCATCGCTCTTCTATACTAACACGATTAGGCTCCCATAGGGTGATGAACTTGGCCTAATACTCCCTTTTTGCAACAACTCCTAAATCAACCTCTTGATCTCATCATTCTCTACTATAGAGCATCAATGTATTGGTCCATTGGGTAGCGATGCACCTGGGGTCAGATCGATGGAGTGATTTCCCTTATAGTGAAGGGGTGCCCCTGTGGGTGAGGTAAAGATGTCCCTGTACTCCTCTATGACCTTGTCCATCCGTTTTTGCCATGCACTGGAGCCCTATCTGGAGTCTGTGGATTGGGCCACAATCTTCCTCTTGTTTTGAGGGTGAATCATAAGCAAGACAATTTTTTTGGTTTGGGAAATGAAATTACTGCGTTTCTTAGTAGAGATCAAAGAAAAGGCGATAGACAGTGCTGCCTCTGGTATTCTATGTAGTTTCTGACCCAAAGTAACAATAAGGGAACGAGGTCTAGATTCATATATAACATGATGCTTCCATAGGTATGGATGACCTAATAAAAAATAAAAAACTTCTAGAGGGGAAACATAGTACAATACCTCATCTACAAAGGGCTTGATTCTATAAGGTAGGTGACACTACTTGCTAACATGAATATCTTGCCCTTGGTGGAGCCACACAATGGTGTACCACTGTGGTTGCAGTGTTGTTGGCATCTTCAATCTCTTAACAACTGATGGGCCTCTAAATTAGACACAAATTAAGGCCCATATATCCTTTCTTAGGCACTTGAAGGCTATATTAAACCTCTCCTTCTACACTTGATCATGTTTTTTTGCATTAATATGTTCTTAGAAAGGTTTAGAGATGATTGCATATTATGTGCCTACTATTATTTATTTTTGAAGAATATTGTGAGAATATTGGGCATATTATGAATATTTGGAGGAGGAGATAATCTAGGGACTTGCTCCCTACTACATGAGGATCGATATTGAATAATAAAAGAGCAAAATACAATGAAATCATTGACAAATTCTAGACCTCTAATGATTGAGAAAATCTAGGAATATGTTCCCTGCCATTTAATGGAGATTCCTAGTGTTGGGAACCAAATCCACTATTTAAGGGATTTTGGAAGGTAAAACTCCCTCCTTTCAAGGATAATGCTTCCCCATAAATTTTTATAAGTACCAATTCGAATTTTCCTCTAGACACATGTATTTATTAGTCTTCTTGTGGAGAAAACTTATTCTTTAGCAGCTCCACTTTCATTTCTAGCAGGGATGTACTTGGATTGACTCAAATAATGAAGTTTGGTGCCATTTTTAGCCTCTAAAGCTTGGTTTCCTTCATAGGAATATGAGCTTCCTTGGGCTTGGCCATCCCAGAAGCCTTAGAGCCTTCTTGTATAATTTCTTTATGTCCTTTGAATGTTTTTTTTCACTTGCATCTCTTATTTCTGCATTTACTATTCATGCTTCTTTTATTGTAGGTTAGATTGGTTAAATGATTGAATTGAATTGTTTTATAGGTTATTTACAAATTCAAAATCACGATTCATAATTATAATAGCTTTGAAAATTCATATTTATCATTGAGCTACTTGGATTGGTTTACTAGTTCACAAATCTAGAATTTCTGGAAATCCCTTGTAGCAAAATAGTAGTAATTTTCTGCTATTTTCTAGAACATGTTAATGAAATTCATTTGAGTTGATTCCACTTGTATTAGGTCATAATAAAATTCAATTTAATAACAAAATTTACCCCATAGCGTTTTTTCTTGATTAGGTTAGGCATTTGGTAGGTTAACTTGCTCACTAGTTATTAAATTTCCAGATTTTAGACTAGTAATTTTCTGCTATTTTTTAACATGTGTTAATAGGGGTATTTTGGAGTGATTCCACTTGGAATGGAGTCCTAAGACATCCTACTTAATAAATTTTTTTCCCATCCCATTTTAATTTTATTTACTTGGGAATTCGCCAAGTTCTCTCCTCTTGTAGCAAAACAGGGTCTCCTGTAGCAAAACATGACCTCTTATAACACCTCCTGTAGCACTCCTGTAACATGTGTAAACTTGACCATATTTTCTCCAAAATCTTGGTTTTTGTTTCTTAGGATTTAATAATGACTCCTAGGCTCTAAATCCATGATTGGGGAAGAATAAACACCGCTTGGGACTTGTGTTTTTACATAATAGATTAGACCTATTTCTTTGAATTCATGCTTTTAGGATTTCAATTACAAATTGTTGTTCTTGCATAGGATTAGTTTATTTTACAGGAAACTTTTACATTCAACAATAATGTTAGTGTTTAATTTCATGATATTCACTTCGTTGCATCAAATCAACAAAATAAGGACTCATTGCATGCTGCACATATAATGTTTCCACCTCTTAAGTTTGTATGAACCCTAGGTTGATAATTTAAGTTGGTATCCTGAGGAGTTGCAACATTCTTGTTGAAATACTGGGGCTCATCACTTTTTTGCATCACTTCTAAGGAGGTGTAAAAGTATGCATTGATTTCTTCCCTAGTTGATTTATTTCTTTTACTTTATGCAAAAAAAAAAAAGATTTGCATTAGGCATATTTCATTTCAAAAATAAAAAATTGCATTGCATTAGCATTCTTATTAAAAAAAAAAAAATAACTTCTCCAACACCAACCCCCCATTCATCAACATCCACTTTTGTAGGTATAAGAAGAAAAGGTGGCAGATAAGGTAGAAGAAATGGATGGAGATGATGACAATGAAGAAGATCCTCTTGGATTTCCCATTCAAGGTATTGATTTTATGAAGAACATCCCTCCATATTTCCTTCCCAACTTCCATGGTATGAGGTCAGAGGATCCAAAAACCTTTTTCTTTGAATTTGAAATCCTTTATAGATATTATGGTTATGTATGAAATACTCAAAAGTTGAGATTGTTTCTAACAAAATTGAAGGATAAAACTTTTAAATGGTTCATGAGTTTAGGGACTACTTCAATAAGGTCATGGAATGATATGTAAAAGACATTTCTAGAAAAATATAAAGATCATGATCTTAAAAAAGAATTATTTAGAATGACTCAAAAAGAAGATGAGAGCCTTGAGGATTTAATAGAGAGATTCATGTATAATGTTAAGAGGGCAAAAATTACATCATTTAGGATTTGACACACTAAAAGCGCTCTTACTTAGAACAATTAGAGATGAGTGGATTGATCTTCTTGATCTCATGAGTAGAGGTGATCTATACCAATTATCATTTGAAGAAATTTGTGAAACATGCAAGTGCATATCAACCAGAAGGGAAAGAGTAAGAAAATCAACATGAAGATCAGTAAGTCAAGCTGAACTTGGAAATTTGTTTGATGACTTTAAAACATAAATTCTTAGCAATCTAAGTGAACAAGTAGAAATGTTAAGAATGCAAGATGAGCAAAAAGAAGATGTTGATATTTGTGTTGTCCATGCAAAATCACATGTTATTAAATATTTCCCATCATTACTGAGGTTGAAGGAAGTTTACCATGAGGACAATGGAGCAAGTCAATCACCAAAGCAGCTATGTTATGTAGCTCTAAGAAGATCAATGTAGCCTAGCCAATCTAATATGATGCAAGAACCTAATTCAAAATTTCAAGGATATGCAAATCCATCTCAAAGTAATTGGAACACACCCTTTCCTTGGAAACCTTGGCCATCTCAACCCAAAACTAATCTTGGCAACAAGGTTGGCAAGGACCTTATCAAAGAAATCCACAATATCCTTAATATTTTCTTCAATATCCTCCATAGCTAGCTCCATGTTATCCCTACCATCCAACTCCACCACAACCATAACCCCAACTACACCCATCTCAAAGATCCACTCCTACTTGACTAAGTGTAACACCATTTCCAAACCCACATAAGAAAGTAGCTCAACCCACTTACAATGCTGAGGTACAACACTTCCTAAAATCTCCTATTGATCTCAATGGTATTAATCTTAGCTCAGGTAGAGTATTTAAAAAAAGATATTCTCTTGATGCCATTGAAGGACAAGATTAAAAAAAAGAAGAATCAAACGAGAAGACCAAAGAATCATCGCCTGCAATTGATAAAGAGAAGACATCAGAATCAAAGATTGAGAAAGTTCCCTCATGTTTACCATCGTATCCTCCATGTGTTCAAGAGAATAATCTACATAAAGAGGAATATTTGAATGTCATGGTAGAACAATACATAAATAATGATCTAGATGAGCAAGCGAACCAAGGGCATCTAATCTATATTGAGGTTTGGTTCCAGAAAATCTACAAGATGGAGCATCACTCTCCTCCTCAAATGTGCTTGATATTGTCAAAAGTCAAAACATTTGGTCTATGAAATTCAGGTACATGTCAAAGAATATATTTTGAGCCTACACATTAGTTTATCTGTTGTCTTGATGTGCACATGGCTCCATTAGAAGTATTCCTATACTTGAAAGAGATTTTGTTTTTTCAAGTAGACTAGGATAGAAAAAAGAAATAAAAATAAAAAAGTAAGAGGAAAAAAAAAATATCAAGTGAAAACCTCCTTTGAGGTGCCTAATATTGACTCATTGATTGAAAACCTCCATGAGGTAGTCAATGGGTTGGAAAAATAGAAAAAAGAGAAAAAGAAAAGGTCCTAGGTGAAAACCTCCTGTGAGGTGCCTAGGCATACCTACTAGTTGAAAAACTCATTGAAGCAACTAGTAGGCCTAAAAGAAAAAAAATGAAAAAATGAAAAAAAATATTTTCTCCATGTATCTCTCTCTGATGAATGCAGGTGATATCCAACCATTGCATGCAACAAAAACACATTGGCAGCAAAAGAAAAAGTTGGTTAAAAATCTAGTCAAAGGAAGTCAAACTTGGGCTTTCTCCTCCTTTGCTCAGATGCTCCAATAGGACCAAGTGCATGTAAATCCATCACCCACATCCATTTCCAACCTCCACCCATCATTCCCAAGCCTTTCTCATGCATTTTCTTCGCTGTCCTAAAATGCTTCAAGAGGCCAAAATACATAGAGCAGAAAATCGTTTTTATGATATATTGAAAATCCTGCATCCATTGGCCGAGCTGTTTCATGGGGAGATGCATATAGATGATGGTAACATGCTAAAGCAATTTTAGTAAATTTTAGTTCACACTTTTTGAGAAATAGACCTCCATGACCTACAACCATTTTTTAGCTTTCTTGAGATTCATTCATCCATTGGAAAATATTTTTATGGGGAGGTGCATAAGGATGATGGAAACATGCTCAAAGAATTTCATGTCAATCTGGTTTACCATTTGAGAGATACAAATAAAACAATTATGTTATAGGAGACTATCTTGAGATGCTACAAGAGGGACCAAAATTTCTACAAGAGATCACCTACAAGATCTCCTCCATCCTTCCATCCATACCATCTCATCTACATACCTCTCATTCATATAACCATCTCTCTCCACCCTCCAATCAACTAGAAAGTCAAATTTTAGCTCCTCATTGTAATGCTACAAGAAGGTCCTATAATGCTATAGGAGGAAGATCAAATGAGAAGAAAAACCCAAAAGGACATGATTACTCGAGGAAATGATGAATAATGCCCTTCGATGATTTACTCATCACCCATCCATCAGTCATCCACTCCATTTCACCTAAACTTGCTCAAAATGTTTACTCTATCTTGCCTAAAAAATACACAGAGACCATTGTTCTCCATTTTTCCATTCTTCACACTACCTCCTCATGAATCTAACCCTGTTTAAATTTCTTGTCATCACTCCCCTCAACACCACCATGCCAACTAAAGACTAGAATAAAGGATCAAAAGGATGATACACGAAGAAACTCCTCTTGTAGCACCCTGTGCAGTCAAAAGAAATCTCTGATATTTTTTCTCCCCCACCAACAAGAAGCCTAAGGAAGCAATGTATACACCCAGGAAGGGATTGATCATCCTCAGAGAAGCACTCCACCAACAAATGCAACCCAGTCATGAGAGAAACACCCACGCACACATAGGAACATCATTAGTCAAGGTGCAATCTAGTTCATAAGACATGCACAACAACATTACCTCTATTTAGAAATAACAAATGATCAACTAGGACATTAACATCAAGAGAATCTTAGGAGAAGAGACACAAAAACAACAAGAAAACCTAGAGGACTTCCAGTAGATTATCACATGTAGCTTTAGGATCATCAAAGGTAGCCTCCACAACTACAACAACATCTTGTAGAGAAAAAATAAACTCATGGTAAGACATAGGTATGAAAATCTCTAACCTGACCCTTTGAACCTATTCTAACTTAATAAAATATTAAAAGTGTGAGAATTAAAGGTATTTTATAGCCAAAATTAATACCAGGAAGCCTTGGTCTTATCTAGCAAGTCACTTAACTTTTCTCTAAAG
Organism: Pinus taeda; assembly: GCA_000404065.3. NCBI lineage: Eukaryota > Viridiplantae > Streptophyta > Pinopsida > Pinales > Pinaceae > Pinus > Pinus taeda. Next base: position 101,813 of record APFE030829526.1, on the reverse strand, counting down.
GACAACCATACATGTGGGAGATAAATGAGACAAAAGTGAAAAAAAGACTTAAGAAAGTAGGATGTTATCATGGAGTTCAAAAAGTAGTTGGGGACAAACTCAGTTAACTCAAAGCACTTTGAGTTTATTTTGCATGTAATGAAAAAAAGAGAAAAAAAATTGAAAAAAAGAGAAAAAATAATAATAAAAAAAAATCAATAAAAAGAATCAATAAAAGAATAAAAAGGTGGATCCACCACCTCTTGGCATGCAAGGAGTAGATGCTATAGGATTCAGATTGGTTTCTACATGAGAAAAAAAAGCTACTACTATAGCAAGAACAAATTTTCTACAGGAAGGACAAATTTACTATAGGAAGGAACATCACTGCTATAGGAAGCTAACATAGTGCTACAAGAAGCTAACAGAGTGCTACAAGAAGGAAAATTTCACCCAGAATAGCCACTAGAGCCTTGGGAAGGAAGAAAAAATTCAAAGTAAAAGGTAAGGGTGCATGTTTTATTTCTTCTTTCCTCAACCTTGAAACAATTCTATCAAAAAAATTCTTCCGCTACAACCTCCACTACATAGGAACCTACATAGTATGAAAAAAGTGCTACAGGAAAGCCACATCTTGATATAAGAAGCTTGTTAGTGGATAAAATTTCCCTCAAACCCTAAGAAGGAGGAAAGAATCATGAGCTAAAGGGTCAGTGCAATTTTTCTCCACCAATACTTGGTATGAAAGCTCTCTCAATTATAAAAAGCATACTCTATAGCTCCCACATATATAAATCTCAGTAAGAAAATGAGTTAATTTGTGTCATTAAGGATAAAGTGTATTGGGTTGCATGTTGAATTCCACCTTCTCCTCAACATCATAAAAATAATATTTATTCTACCTTTGTTTCCATAAAAAATCTCACTCTTGTAGTAGAAAAGAGAAACTCCTTGGTTCACATTGTAAAATTTTATTAAAGTCATGAGAGGAGGAGAATCAACAGATACTTCCAAAATACTAAAAGCAAGAGGTAGAATCCAAGGAATGATGGGAAATTGAGATAAACATAAACGTTATCCAATAGGCGCAGTTACATCAACATCAATATGGGACATCATGAAAGTCATCTGTGGCATAAAAAAAGAATAACAGGGCAAGATGATGGATAGGTTGCTTAGAGGATGAGCAACAATTTCAGTAGGGGGGTATGATGGGCCTCTAAATTAGACACAAATTAAGGCCCATCTAACCTTTATTAGGCACTTGAAGGCTATATTAAACCTCTACTTCTACGCTTAATAATGTTTTTATGCTTTAATATGTTCTTAGGAAGGTTTAGAGATGATTACATATTATGTGCCTAATATTATTTATTTTTGAATAATATTTTGAGAATATTGGGTAGATTATGAAGATTTGGAGGAGGAGATAATATAGGGACTTTCTCCCTACTACAGGAGGATTTATATTGGATAATAAATAAACAAAACATCATTAAATCATTGACAAATTTTGGAGCTTCAGTGATTGCGAAAATCTAGGAATGTGTTCCCTGTCATTTAATGCAGATTCCTAGTGTTGGGAACTAGATCCACTATTGGATGGATTTTGGAGGGGAAAGCTTCCTCCTTTCAAGGAGAATGATTCCCCATAAATTTTTATAAGTACCAATTCTAATTTTCCTCTAGAGGCATGTATTCCTTAGCCTTCTTGTGGAGAAAACATGTTCTTTAACAACTCCACTTTCATTTCTAGTAGGGATGTACTTGGATTGACTCAAATAATGAATTTTGGTGCCATGTTTAGCCTCTAAATCTTGGGTTCCTTCATAGGAATATGATTTTCGTTAGTCTTGGCCATCCCAGGAGCCTCAGATCCCTCTTGTATAATTTCAATATGTCCTTTGAATGTCTTTTTTTACTTGTATCTCTTATTTCTGCATTTACTATTCATGCTTCTTTTGTTGTAGGTTACATTGGTTAAATTATTGAAGTGAGTTGTTTTTAAGGTTATTTATAGATTTTAAAGTATGATTCATCCTTATCATAGCTTTGAAAATTCATATTTATCATTGAGCTACTTGGATTGGTTTACTAGTTCACAAATCTAGAATTTTTGGAGGTCTCTTGTAGCAAAATTGTAGTAATTTTCTGTTATTTTTTAGAACATGTTAATGAAATTCATTTGAGTTGTTTCAAATTGTTTTGGGTCACAAAGAAGTTCAAGTTAATAAAAAAATTACCGCATATAATTTTCACTTGATTAGGTTAGGCATTTGGTAGGTAACTAGCTCACTAGTTCTTAAATTTCCCTATTTTAGACTAGTAATTTTCTGCTATTTTTTAGCATCTGTTAATAGGGGTATTTCGAAGTGATTCCACTTGTAATGGAGTCCTCATAAGTCCTAATTAATAAAATAAATTTTCCCATCCCATTTTCATTTGATTTACTTGGGAATTCGGTAAGTTATCTCCTCTTGTAGCAAAACAAGGCCTCCTCTAGCAAAATAAGACCTCCTATAGCACCTCCTGTAGCACATGTAAACTTGACTATATTTTCTCCAAAATCTTGGTTTTTGTCTCTTAGGCTTGAATAATGACCCCTAGGCTCTAAATCCATGATTGGGGAAGAATAAACACCGCTTAGGACTTGCCTTTTTACAATGTAGATTAGGCTTATTTCTTTGAATTCATGCTTTTAGGATTTCGATTACAAATTGTTGTTCTTGGATAGGATTAGTTTATTTTCAAGGAAAATTTTACATTATAAAATTATACTAGTGTTTGATTTCACGATATTCACTTCATTGCATCAAATCAGTGAAAGAAGGACACATTGGATGTTGCACATATAGTGCTGGCACCTTTAAGTTTGTACGAACCCCAGGTTGACAATTTAAGTTGGTAGCCTTGGGAGTTGCAACATTATTGTTGCAATACTGGGGCTCATAAACGACCTTGAATGATATCAGGTTCTTCTCACTTCCGATGTCAACAATGAAATGCACTGGTGAACCCTTTACCCACATTTGTGAGTGGAAGAGGCCCCCCCCCTCCTGTTGATCTTAAGGTTTCACCTTTTGGAGTTTGGCGGTGGCTACCGTCATAATGGTTTTAGCACCATTGATCTTCTTTCTCTTGTTAGTTCCCTTGTCAGGTTCTAGCTTAGAGGCCAAGCATGTATCCATATCTTAGTCTTTCATCTTGGCCAACAACACCTACTTCACATGACATTCGTTAATGTTGTGAGTGGGAGTTTTATGGAACTCACAACACTTACCGTTGTCTTTCTTTGACTTCCCATTATTCTTGTCTTGCGACATCGAGGAGTTCTCCTCATGGGTCATGGCCTAACTCTTCCCTCTACTCTGTGGCTTGGGGGCACCTTTTCTGTTCTTTGGGTTTGCAAAAGTCTCGCTTCTTTTGCTTGAATATCTGCTCAATCTTGGCAACATATCAGTATGTTGCACCAAGCGAGGAGATGTACAAGAACTCTAATTCATCCTGAATGTATTTATGCAAGTAACTGTGGTAGTTGAGGACCAAATGTATCTCAGAATATTTTATACCTAAATTTTTGCGCAATGAATGGAAAAAAATCATCATCTCATGCATATCTTGATCCCTCTCCTGCCACAACATAGTCTATTGTATGTACTTGTCCTCATAATTCCCCACGGGGTAATATTGCTCATTGATGGCATCTCAGAAAGAATTCCAAGTGGGTGCGATGGAAAACAATGAGTGTTATCTCTTGTCCCTCTGATCACTTTAGGTTTTCCACTAGTCCTTGACATGGGCGACAACTTTGAGGAGTGAAAAAGTAATATTTTCCCTATTGGAAAGATCATGAACCAAAAAATATCCTTCCAATAGATTAACCATCTATTTATGGTTTTTGCATCTATTTGGCCTTCAAATATGGGAATGTCAAAGTTTACTTGTACCTTGAAGGGAGTGGTGCCTCCATAGTAACTTCTGGATGAATATGTGTTGCATGTGGGCATCTGCTGAAGGACCTGGGAAAAATTTTCCATCATCGCATTCCTTTGTCACTCGAGGAATTCTTTGAGAAATATTTTGAAGGGATTTCATGCTCCTTCATCTTTCTTTTCTTCTGCAATGGGAGGCTATCGGTGTTTGTGAGGTTGGTCTTGCAAAGATTCAACCAGTTAGAGCCCTAGTTGCTTATACCTTGACCTTGTTGGGGACATGCAAAGAAAAATAGAGAAAGGGAAGACCAATCTAATACCACTGATTTGGACTTATGCAGGAATGCAACAAAATACAAATATAAACATAAACACAGAGATGCAGTAGAAATGAGTCTTCATTTTTTTAATTTCAAAGAACTGAAAGATGCTTACATTTAGAATGGAAATAAACTAGCTCGGGCGATCTTAGCTTATCTTTGAGAAGGGATTTGTTGGATACATGCTTCTAAATTGTGTTACAATGAGGCTCAAGGGCCATTTTATTATTTACTAACAAAGGGAAACCCTAAACAACCAAAACCCTAACCCTAAGAGATTAGGGTTAGTTGGGCAACCAATTTCCCGAGGTCATAACTTGTTCATATGATTTCTGTTTGGCATGTATGATAACTCATTAGAAAGGTATATCTGAGTACTATAGGGTTTGTGGCAAGTTTTCTTATTACAAACCTTAAAAAAACACTATTGAGGGGGTCAAAACCGCTCTGAAAGTTCATGATAAAAAAAATGCTAAAAATAGTAAATGATGTTGTAATCAAGGAAACTGATGAAACCAATTGGGGGTCTAGGTGGAATAGGTGGGTGGCCACCAATATCCAGCTAGATAAATCCCCCTGCCTTAGGAAGTAATTTTCCCCATTGCGTGCAAAGGCTCCATGAGGTGAGGAAATTTCTGTTGAACCTGGTCCCTAGTGAGCCACTTGCCCTCGTGAAGGAGTTGACCTGCTTTGACAATTCAATATAGATGGATCCTCTACTGTTGAGTGTTATTGATCTATTTTTCCATGATCCTATCAGTTGTGGCCTATTTTATGCAACTTGGGTTGAGCTCTGTTGGTGTCAAATGCTCAACAACATGGGATGCATCCAATAATAGGGGAAAGTATGGCAGTAGTCGATCCACATTGAATATTAGGTGCAGGCCAAGGAATGGTGGAATGTTGAGCTTGAAAGCATTGTCACCTACATCCTTAGTAATGGTGTATGTCCCATATTGAAGAAAGAAAAGCTTGCAGTGGGCTTCAAATTGGTGCTCCTTTTGCAAATGGAACCAAACATTGTGACCCACTTGGACCTGCTTCTAGATGTGCTATATGCACTTTGATTTTTTTAGCCCTTTCAGCTTCAGATTGGACATGAGCCGCATCTACTTGAGTAGCTTCAAATGGTATGGAAACATCAATGGGACATAATGGATGGAATCCCAATCTCACCTGAAAGGGGCTATGGCTAGTTGAGATGTGGAGAGCCCTGTTGTAGGCACGTTGGACATAGGGGAGGCTCTCATTGGAATGTGTGTGAGTGCTTCAATTTGTACATGCAGAGGATGTGCATGATCATCCTGTTGATGACCTCTGTTTGGCCAACAATTTGGGGGTGGAAGGCTATGGAATTAGTGAGCTTGGTATCCAATAAAGACCAAAGGCTTGACCACAATGCACTTAGGAACTGACTATCCTGATATGAGATAATGAATTGTGGGATCCCAAAGTGTACCCATACTCGTTCAAAGAAGAGTTTGGCATTGGCTTCTATTATGATACTCTTCTTGCAGACCGCTAGAATGGCCATCTTAGAGAATCCATCAATGACCATGAAAGCACAGTCATTGCTAGGCTTCATAAAAGGAAGGCCCAACATGTAATCCATGGAGATGGATTACCAGGGATGGCTAGGAGTTGGCAGAGGAGTATACATGCCTTGCTTCTTGATTGTAGGTTTGGAAATGACACAGGCAGTGCAGGATCTGATGTACTTCCCGACATCCTATTGAAGATTGGCCAATAAAAATACTTGTGCAGGACTGGCACTATATTTTCTACCCTAAAATGTCCCTCAACCTGACTATAGTGCGCCTCCCAAATAATCTTGGCATGCTCACTTGAAAGAAAACAAAGGCGTCCTAGGTTGCATAACAATGTGTCTTGGAGGTGAAAATCTAGGACTTTTTTACCTTCATTTGAGGAGCATTTGGTATGTGGTGCCAAATTATGGATCATTCTTATAAAGATGCGACCGACCGAAGGGCTCATGTCCATAAGAGTCAGGAATAGTGGCTAGCACCATAACTGGTGGTCAACTCAGGTAGTCTGCAACATTATTGGTGCTTCCCTTCTTGTACGTAATTTTCAAATGGAAATGTTTGTAGATATGTGGACCATTTTTGATGGTGATCATTCTGCAACTTTCCTTATGTTTGTATGAACTGCAAGGGTCAGTGATCTGTGTGGATGAATATTTTCTTCCCTAGAATGTAATGCTTCCATTTTTAGAAGGCGTGCATAATGGAATACATCTTCATTTCATAGGTGGGATACTTTCAGACTATATCTGAAAGTGTCTCATTGTGATATGATACAAGATGCCTGTGCTAGGTAAGAACTACACCAATAGCAGAGTCGAAGGCATCTGTCTCAATTTCAAATGGTTGTCGCGGGTATAGTAATGTGAGCACTGGTGTAGATTAGAGGTGATGCTTCAACTCAAAAAGTAAATTCTGTTGGGATTTAGACCAAAATAAATTTACTTTTGCTCTGTCCTTGGTGACTTGACTCATAGGATAAGTGATATGAGAGAATCCCAACATGAACCTATGATAGAAATTGGCAAGGCCAAGAAAGTTGCGGTGCTCTGTTATAGTGGTTGGGGCTGGACAATCCCTAATAACTTGTATCTTGGTTGGTTCTACATGCACACCCCGCTCATCAATGATGTACCCCAAATATTGAACCTGGGTCATACCAAAAACACATTTTTCCAAATTGGCACACAATTTGTATTGTTGCAGGGTTTGGAGGACTTGTCAGATATGGTGTATGTTCTCTTCCCTACTTTGGCTAAAGATCAGGATGTCATCTAGTTATACTACAATGAATGAGTTGGTGGAGGACTGTAAGATGTTGTCCATTAGTGGCATGAAGGTAGAGGGGGCATTTGTCAACCTAAAAAACATGACCAACCATTTGAAAAGGCCCTCCTTGGATTTGAAGGCAGTCTTCCATACATCGTAGGGTTCAATCGGTATTTGGTGGTCAATCTGTAGGATTGGATAGCTATTCCAGACAATGATCTTATTCTGAACCTGATAGTTAATACAAAGCCTCCAGGTTCCGTCCTTCTTTTGTACCAACATGATCGGGCTCCAAAAGGGTGATGAATGTTGGGAGCAAAAAAGGTGTCTTTTAGAACTCTTAAATGCTTCACATTAATTATCAACCTGGGTAAGTATTTTTGTTGCAAGAGTGTACACAATATGTGCAAGTGATGTAAATCTTTATATCTATAGAGAGTAATTCTTTAAAATAACTTATTGATTTCAATACAAGAGTAAACGGATCAAATCATAACTATCAAACTTGGAACTTCAAGGAAATTAACTTATTCAAACATCAAAACTTAGTCTTAATCAAAACCAAAATTCAATCTTAATCAAAAGTTCTAATTGCAATTACATCAATTGAGTGCACCGTAGCGATAACAGAGCTCTTTTAGCCGAATCTAAACTTCTGCATAAAAGTAATACACCTGATCTAATCAATAACACTTTGGCTTTCAATTAAAAAGAAATGATTCTTATCTAATAATCAATCTGTGACATAAATAAATGAATCCAATCAAAGGAAATAAGAATTAACGTAATAAATACACAAATTCAACACTAGTGAAAGTAAATCAATTGTAAAGCTATAAAACAGAGTAATTAAACTTGCAGTAAAAGAAAGGTAAACTATAAAATAGGGAACATCAGTGAAATCCACCAGTGACTGGGCCCAAGCCACTAGTGATTATTGCTTGATTACTTCAGAATATCACGAATGAACAGCAACACAAATTATATACTATTCATCAAACCCAAATGTCATTACAACACGATGTATCCTTCAGAATAACGCCCTGTATATTAAAATTACAATTGAAGTAAAAAGGCGAAAAGTTAAGTCCCCTATTCTATTCATCTTTCCCCTCTTATAGTCAAAGAGGAAAAGAGATAAATGTGATTCCTCAAGATCAAGAGATCCTCAGGAATTCACAACTAAATGCTATTATTAGATAATCCTCTATCTTGCATTGATCCTCCTAATTCACTTCTCAATCTGACGCGCGCTATTTTCTCTATTTATCCTTTGTTGTTCAATAGTTTGAAAAATAGTTGTTCCATTTGCTAATTCCTACATAAAAAACAAGGAAAGTTAGTTTTGACAGCCAAATCGCATCAAAAGCAGTTTCATTCATTTTCTATCGAAATATTATCAAAACCTTATTACATCATGGCAGAGATGCATAAAAAGGAGGAAAGAGATAGTGCAATCAAGAGTAAATTTATACCTGTTGCATGACCCAACATACTCCCCTGCTTGCCTTGTTTCATGTTCTCGTGAACATAAGTAGTTATTATGTAATGCAGTTAAAGAGTAAGCATGAAATACTTTTTCTTTATCCGACCTAAAACCGTGCTTTTGTATTAAATTTGCGAAGGCTATCCCTTCACGACCTTCAGGAAACTCATAATCAGAACGATATCCTTCAAGTGGGTACCAAATAATAGGACTCATAAATCGACATCCTAGCCAATATGGTCCTTCCTTTAAGAAAATATTGCTGTAAGTGACAAAATGGCCTGTGGCAGCTTTAAAATTCTTGTAGCCAAACAGTTCTCTGTTCCTGACACTATTGGTAGAGGTTGACCATCTCTATTTGGATGCAAGCAAGGACCTTTCCTGAATAAATAAGAAATATTCCCTTCCCGTTTGCACAATTTATTTATGCATGGGCCCCAGAATTTTAGTTACACCCTCCTGTGTCATGAGCCTTTTATGTCTAACAAAAAGTTGCAAGGGGTGTGTAGGTTCACTCTTTACCCACAAATCCACTCCATGTTCTTTTCTTTGAAAGGCACTAGAAGCCTTATACCACTTCAATTGGTTTACTGCAAAAGAAATAAAGGTCTGGAACTGAATATCCCCAACAAAAGGGCTAGGATTATTATCCACCTCACCTTCTAATACAAAATTGTGTAAATAAAATTTGTAGAGAAGATGTTGGACTTTTATCCCATGCTCCTTAAAGCAATTTATAAATTCGTCAGTTGTCTTTAATTCAACTGACATGATGGCCTTAACGACTTTAATCTTCAACAACAAATATCTTTCCAATAAAAACATAACATAATTTGTGGCAGGAGACTTGCAAGATAAGATATCAGGGTATAAAGAGAAAATAGCATCAACCTGGCCCACAACCTTATCTAGCTTGGCTTTTAATTTCCTCTTCTTTTCTTCCTCCTACCTGAAATTATCAAAAGTTTCATTCTCAGTTATGGTCAATTCTCTGCATTTATTCTGCAACTCTTGATACTTTTGCTGAGGAACTATCTCCTTCTGACATTGCGCTAAAGCAAGCTGGGCTTATGCTAGCTCCTCTTGTAACTCTAAAAGAATATGATCACAGTATCATGGAGCGTTATTGATTATTTCTTCTGTCTGGGTGCTTTTGTTGTGAGAGGGTAAAACCTCCGTCTGAACAACCATATCTATCATATCTATGTGAGGGCTTGTTTGTGTGGCGACCGTCTGAGTAGAAATGGATTCATTCTAAGTTCCTATTTCCTTACCTTCACATATTTCTGTTTGTGTGGGAACAATGATTAACTCAGGAATAATGCTCTGAGCTTTCCTATTTTCATTTTCTTTTAATTTCCAATGGAGCCACTTAACTATCTTCTGAAGCTTCTGGTATTTCTTCCTCAGCTTCCTTAACTTTATTTCGGCTACCCACTTCTTCTGGGAAGCATCTTTTGTAAGAAAAGGTTTAACAATAGGCTTTGTGTCAGAGGGTTCTTGGTGCTCGTCTTAGCTATGTTCCAATATAACTGTGTCACTTGACTAATTATCCAATTCATGAATTATTGTTGTGTCCACTTCCTCTTCCTAGTGTGCAACTTCTGGGGAAGGCAAAATTTCTGTGTGACCAGAATCCTTTGAGGATTGAGCTTTGTTTAGATTCTGGTCAAATGATCCTCTAGGTTACATATATGCATTCAAATTTGCAAGAATTTGGGCCATCCCTTCCTCAATGTCCTGCAAGAAATTATCTTGAGGGCTCATAGGTGGTATTTGAGAAGGCCCTGCTTCATTTTCTGGTTCATCATCATTTTGAAAAGAATGTTGTGTTTCCCCTTGTTTTGGGTCAGAATTTCATTCTTCCTCAGGTTCCGATTCAGAATTAGATTCTTCCTCCTGTTCTAGTTCAGAATTGGGTTCCTTCTCCTGTTCAGGTTCAGAGTTGGGTTCCTCCTACTTTTCCTGCTCAGAATTAGGTTCTTCCTCTTGTTTTGCTTCAAAATTACCTTCTTCCTTTGGTTCTGGTTTAGATTCTTGCACAATAATTTGACTAGATGGTTCCGCTGGCTGTTTAGCGCTACCCTAAGGATCTACGAAAGTCCTTTGAACTAGGTTTAGCATCACTAAATGCCTGAGCTTATGGGGTCCTATTGTTGTATGAGCAGTTCGTTTCCTCTTTGGAACAGGGTTTTGTTGTTCAATTTCCACGGTTGCAGGGGTTTGGACTACAGGGTTTTTCCCTATCTCTAGAGGTGCTATAAAATTATCCCAAATTAAATTTTGTTGGGAAAGATTGTGACTAACAATCAATTTGATCAAACCATGATGACTAACTACAGTCTAAGGATGTCTAGCCCGTCTTATTCTATCAGCTGTGTCATGCAATAATGAATTCAAGAAAAATGGTAAATTGATAGTAAGATTCTGCTTTAAAACGGCTAAGAGTTTAAGTTGTCATGGTTTTACCACATCCCATCGACCATCATAGATGATGTATTTCTAGATGACACTTGCCAATTCGCGCCATGGTTCTCCCAGAGAGGATGGTTGAATTCCCTTGCATTTTCATGTTAATTCCTCGCCTGCATCTCTAAAAATCTCCACCACGTCATGCAACATTATGTGCATTTTAGGCCATACTACTCCTTCTGACGACAACCCGGAAACTTCAACTATCACAACCCCTGATACTGTTATCCTTACACCTTTTACTATGGACTTCCCATCTTGTAAGTGTTGTAAAAACTCGATAGTGATTTCTTCGCTAGGGCTTGAAGTCTAGTGAAATATGATATCCATCCTATACACACTAGAATTTCCTTGGCTCTGGCAGAAATCTCCAACACTAAGGGTTCTCGGCGAACTAATTGTCCACCCATAATGCTTGAGTTCTGCCAATATTCGCCCTATAATTTCAAATATTAACATAGTAGAAAGACGCAACAAAGAACAATAATTTATTTAGTAAAACTGGAACAACAAGTAGACGTAACAACTAAATTCCATAATGTTAAGTGAAATTTCCATGATAATTAATAATATTAATTCTTGGACTATCATACTGCTACATGTCATTTGATCATGGGATATCATAGCAACATATCAGGTTCAATAAGCGGAATAAATATAGCGCATGCAAAGGCATAATGGGAATCCTTCCCCCTCCTTAAAAAGAGAGGTCACCTACGAACGAGTAGACAGGGAAAGTGTTGTTTTAATGGCAAGGCAAGGGAATGAATAGTATGACAGTAAATGAAGCAGAGTACACATATCAATGATAGGACGACAAGAGGTATGGTTATAATGAGAGCGGAGTGTGTAAAGATAGTTATGAATAAGAGATAGGACGCTTTGGATTGATGATAAGTTTTGCGAAAAAGAAAAGGACAACAATATGCCAAAAAGGTACTCTGCTAACGATATTGATCAAATGATAGTATCTCATGCATAAAGGTTCTAAATAGGGAAAAATTAAGGAAATAATTTCTCCGATAAAAGAAAGAATAAGAGGAGGGTATTATAGTGATAATTGACAATAAGATATAACTCCAATAACATAAGCAGAACCTTTGCTACCAGCAGGCATCCATAGCCTCGGAAGGGTTGCTTTTTAACCCATATGAGCTAGGATTCTCAATTTATAAATGGAGAGTTCCAATGCTATTCTACAGAAGAGACTAGTGTGTTGGCGTGTTAACCAGATAACCACACTTCCATTCACTAGGATGTAGCAATAATGATTAGGTTGGCCGTGATGAGACCTCCTATTCCAATGATATTTTGGCTATCCAATGGATCATAACCCTAGTGTGGTGGCCATAATGGGAATTTCACTTTGCTACGACCTTATGAACATGGTAGGCTGGCTCATAATGAGACCCCCTATCCTCCATCCGAAAGCAAAATTTTGTTGTTATTATATATTTTTGTGATAAATAGAGGGAGGCTTAATACTCCTTACGAGCAGGGATGGTGGAAGAAGTTGAACGTGTCAATAGAAAAAGTATACCCATAATCTTATTTGTTATATATAGAGAAGATTATAACTAGGAAGGATGGAACCAACATCATATTTAAGATGATCAATCAGTATCATGTACAACAGAAAACAATGCAGTAAAATAGTATATAAATAACTGTTCCTTGTCTTGAAAAAGAAACTATTATAAAAAAGTTGTCTTGTTAAAGTCATAACATTAGTGGTATTAACTCCTTTCAATAGAATCCATAAATTCTTTGTCCTTATAAATGTAGTGTACTTCATGCCATGAAAAGAAAACAAAATGAAAAACAAAAGAACAATGGGGCTGAGATAAGCGAAGAGCAATCACACAAAAAAAAAAAATTGTTGTTCAATTGGGTTGGACCCTGGCTATTCAAAAGATTGAACAACAATTGTTCAATTAAATGCATAAAAAAATAATGCAAAAAGAAAAGAAGTGTTGTTTAGTAGATTGAACAATAGCTGTTCAATAGATTCAACGAAAACTGTTCAATTAAACGAATAGAAAAACAACGCAAGAAAGAAGAGGAGTGTTGTTCAATAGATTGAACAACAACTATTCAATTAAACGAACAAAAAAACAATAAAAAAATAAAATACGTGTTGTTCAATACAATGAACAACATTTGTTCAATAGATTGAACAACAACTGTTCAATTAAATGAACAACAAAACAACAGAAAAAGAAAAGAAGTGTTGTTCAATAGATTGAATAGCAGATGTTCAATAGATTGAACAATAGCTGTTCAATCGATTGAACAATAGTTGTTCAATTAAACGAACAAAAAAACCATGCAAAAAGAAAAGAAGTGTTGTTCAGTAAATTGAATAGCAAAACAATCGAAAAGAAAAAAAAGTGTTGTTTAATAGATTGAACAACAACTGTTCAATAGATTGAACAACAACTTTTCAATCTATTGAATAGCAGCTATTCAATAGATTGAACAGTAGTTATTCAATTAACTGAACAACAAAACAATGAAAAAAGAAGAAGTGATGTTCAATAGATTGAATAAAAAAACGACGGAAAGAAAGAAAGTGTTGTTCAATAGATTGAACGACAGTTGTTCACTAAATTGAACAACAGTTGTTCAATAAATTGAACAACAAAACAACGAAATAGAAAGAAAATGTTGTTCAATAGATTAAACAACAGGTGTTCAATTAAATGAACAACAAAATGACAAAAAGCAAGAAAGTGTTGTTCAATAGATTGAACAACAGCTGTTCAATAAATTGAACAACAAAACAAGCAAAGAAAAAGAAAGAAGAAAAAAAGAAAATCAAATCAAATCAACAATCATATTTACATATTTTACAGAGAAGAAATAAAATTTATAAAGATGAATCTGCTAAAGGATTTCCTTCTGCGGATAAAACTTGCATGGTGGGGTCCTCACGTATCTGCAGATAGAAAGATTCTTTGGTAAGTGGCTTTTGGTAGAGGCGCACTCGATGCCCATTTGCTCTAAAAGAATAACCAAACCCATCAATGGTGGCCAGTGTGAGAGTGCCATTATCATGTACTCGCTTTATTTCATAGGGGCCTAACCATCTAGTCTGCAGTTTGCCAGGGAAGTCTTGAGACCTGGAATCATAAAGAAGTGCCCAGTCGCCCTCATGAAATGTTTTTTTCTTAGTCAGGGCATCATGCCATTTGGCTCTTTGCTGTTGAATAATTGACGTACACTGTAGAGCCAATAGTTGAATTTCATCTAATTTGTTCATTTGCTGTAACCTATTAACCTGCACTTCAGTTAAATCCAGTCCTACTTCCTGGGTTGTCTTTAGTGTTTGTATCTCAAATTCTATGGGAAAAATGGGTTCTTTACCAAATACCAGTTCATACTGTGAGTATCCAGTAGTGTTTCTCCAAGTTGTGTGATACGCCCACAAGGCCTTTGGCAGTCGAGCAATCTAGTCTCGTCGATGTGATGAAACAATCTTTGTTAGAATAGCTTCGATAACTTTGTTGGTGCTATCCACCTGCCCGTTCACCTGCGAGTGATATAGAGAAGTATTTCTGTGTGTAATGTGATGATTCTTCGGTGTAGCAGTGATCTTGTGGCCCACGAATTATGCCCCCCCCATCAGAAATTACTTCTCTGGGTAGACCATACTGCACAAAAATTTCAAAAAGAAAATTAATAATAGTTTCCTCTGTTGATCTTGGTAATGCTACTGCTTCCACCCACTTAGTTACGTAATCTGTTGCAACCAATATATACTTTTTATGGTTGGATGGTGGTTTGAATAGCCTAACTATATCTAATTCCCAATGCTCAAAGGGTTCTATCACCAGCTGTGGATGCAGGGGCATTTCATCATATTGGCCAGGGTGGCCCATCCTTTGGCAACTATCACATGCCTGGACAAATTTCTTAGCATCTTTAAAAATAGTGGGCCAGTAGTAGCCCATTTGTAGAATTTTATGTCCAGTTCTGCGGTCTACAAAGTGTCCATTGCAAGGTCCATCATGGCAGGATTTTAAGATATCATAAATTTCATCCTCCCTGATGCACCTGTGGATGTGCATATCAACTCCTATGTGGAAAAGGTATCCTTTGTTCTAGGAGAAACGAGTGCTATGCTGCACAATCAATTTCCTTTGGGCAATTTTTCCACTGCTAAGTAATTTGCTACTTATTCATACCATGGCATTTTTACGACCACAGAATGTTAAGCCCCTATACTACTAGTGTAACCCCTTATTGTTATTAGTACAAGCCCCTTATTATATTGATGTACCCATGTAGTGCCCATATTGTTACTATTGTGCCCCATAGAAGCCAACTATTGTTATTATTATGCCCTTATATTATTATTGTTATGTCGGCTTTGATTATATTATGCCCCCTTAGACTCCTATATATAGAAAGGAGGTCTTTTCATTTGTATCATCCAAGAAATGTTCATTTATATAATGTAAAATAGGTTTCCCCCTCGAAGAGATTGAATTCTAAGGCATAATCTATCTTTTCTATCTTTTTCTTGAGCTGGTTTCATAACACATTTGTAGTCACAACAAGTAAGGACCCTTCCTTATTGAAATGAAGGCGAGGGCTTGCCTACAAAATTTGACAAGAAACAAGATGGGCATATACCTAATTTAAAATAGATAACAATCAGAGTTTCAGATTTTATATTTGATCATAACCAAAATGGAAAATATCTTCTTACAAGAAAACAACCCTCGACATCAGTAGTTGTAAAAATGTTAGTATTATCCATGTCCCAAAACTTAATTTGAAATTCATCACCAGCTGCCAAAAACCTGTTTCTCGTTGTATCAAACTGCACAACTCCTAAGGACCATTTGTGGAATCTAGAATATGTTTGCTTGATTGCTCCCTCACTTTCATTCCACTCAACCAAGTATGAATCACCTTCTTTGCTTGTTGCACATGAGAAGAGCCTAATCCCACATGTAATTCAATGAATTAAAGAAGCATCCTTATCGCCCTTGAAATGACATAGCTAAATATTCATCATGAAAAGCATAAGAGTTTAGGAAACTTAATCATACCATGTTCCATCCGCACTGTAAGTCATTGTAGTACACCAATGCCCAGGGGCATCATAATTTACTCTAGATCCCAGTAGATCATAAAGCCAAGTTTTGATCTTTCCATCAATGGCCATAGAGAAAATGAACTGCCATTAACCACAGACAAATACAAGATAAAGTGCATAATACAATTACATGCATAGAATAACCTCCAACAAAATACAAGCATGAACTAGTACCCAATTAAAGAAACCCTTCAAAATTAGAGAGATGCTTCTCAAAAAAATTATTGATAGGTTTTTTTATTATGTTACTCAGATCATAACTGACCTGGATATTCTCCTTATGATGAGGGCAGGTTGAATATACAGGAGCTTCATGGCCTTCGAATGTGTATTGCTTGGTGCCAGTTACAGCATCCCATACCCGCTCAAGTCACTAAACACTCCTAAGGCAAATCTATTACATCTGAAAGTATATATATGGTGACCTTTCAATAATAAATTGTTATTGGCATCACTAGTTGTCTGGTATAGCATAAAGGATTGGAACTTATACCTTAATAGCTTTATCAGCTCCACAAGTGATAACATAGAGCTGCTTATTATTAGGGTGAGCAAAAGCAATATCGTTCACACCACCAACATGGGCATCAATCTATGTGGATCGAAAGAAAAAGGGAAGAATTCATATATTGGACACCACAGGTAAAGACCACAACAAAAGGAAAGTGGGTTGTGAAGCCAGGGTGTTCACTGTGAACCTCTAGATCATGCCTAAACTCGCCACCATCAATATATGAATATAAGTTGATGATATGCTTGGAAAATGCAGCTCCTACAAGCAATACAAGGCCATGACAAAAAAGACTAGCCAAATTGAAAATGAGTCCATGAAATTGGAAATCCATTCTAGCTCTGCTAGATCATCGCATTGTTACATAAAGAACAAAAACCCATCTCAGCAAACATATCATCATCCATAAAAATATATTCCCTATTGAAAATCGATGCTTAGTAACCATAAATATAGAAAACTACACCCAGTGTATGAACATGGTTCACAATGTGTAACAGACCATCCATTGGAGGCAATGGACTTTAATTAAAGCAATCCAACTTAATCCACAAAAAAGTTGAAATACACCTTAAATAGAAGAAACCCATTCCAAATTCCTCAAAAATATAACTGAATTAACAAGTTGGAATAAACCTTAAATAGAAAAAATCCATTCCAAATTTTTCAAGAAGAAAAGGGTTGGATTGAAATACCCTTTAGATAGAATAAACCCAGTCCAAATTCTTCAAGATGATTTTTGAGAGGAAAACCAAATGGCAAGGTTAACATCATGCATTACCTAGAGTTAGACTGAATACTATATGCAGAAATGAAGTTAGTAATTCATACTTACTGGAACACAAAGATGACCATTATTGGTTGCATCAATTTCCAGAACATTGTACGCTCTAAAGCTCTTTCCGTCCAGAGAGGAAATGTAGTTGACAGTCTCTGCCAATGTTATGGTAGAGGAATCTGCTGCTATTGCAGTGGTAGTAGTGCAACTTGACCAATTATTGTCATCGCCTCCAATGGGTCCAGCTATCTCTTCATTGGAGAAGTCCAAGAGGTCATCAAAGTGGAAAAAATCTTGTTACTGCACACCATTCTTGAGCTCTGTGAATTTCCCACTGGACTTCTTTTTAGACATATATATCCCTGATAATAAATAAGGAATTTTATTTTTAGCAAGGAGAGTCAAACCCGGTGTATGAAATTGTCTCTGTGCACATGCACATTAGTTCTGGATGTTGAGCCAAAAAACCAGAATTCGTTGGAAACTCCCTCAAAAATAAAAAGAAATCCTTTGTTCTCAGTGATACCGCCATGAGCTCTCGTCTCGATTAGGGCAAGCAGCAAATGGGGACTGAAACAGAAACAGTGGGGGAGGTAGTTTACCCTAAAGAGTTCAAAATAATTCATTGTCGATCAAACTTTGAAAATTCCTCACAGTCAAATGAAATAGAAAAACCATAAAGGTAATTAGCAGCTTCCATTCCTTATCCACTTTTACTCACAATACAAAGTCAAGTCCGTGGAGTCTTTAGATATCTGCATACAACCCAAAACAAAAATCAAAAACACTAGAGAAACCCAGCTAATATATATACATACCAATATTAATAATCAGAGTTTCAATAGGATTACGGACATTTTCCCAAAAGAGAGAATTTAATAAAGCTGAAATGTGTTGCCCATCCTCTATAAAGAAACCAAATTAGAAAATGGAACCTTCACCTTGGAATAACAAACAGGAACCTATTGAAGATGTTCAATGTTGAAATTCTACAGTTGAGGAAGAAGATTCAACAAAGTTCAGCTCTGTAATTAGGCATAAATAACAACAAATTTTAGCTATGTAATTAGGCATAAATAAAAAAAATGGAGTATAAAGAACTAACATTCTTTAAATCATTTGCAAAGAGAGTAAAGAAACATTAATATGGAAGTAGGAAGAAAATTGATTATCTAGCATCAATCTCCATGTAAAGTCTAGCCGCACAGAGAAGAATAATCTAGTTGTGATCAACACACAAATACTGAAGAATGAGGAAGGGATCAAGAAAATGAAGACACAAGCCACATCCATTAAAAAAATACAAGAATAAACATCCCTTGGAACTGCCTACAACTGCACGTGTCATCCATGCACACCCACTCTCACATCCATTGGAACTTCCTAGAGTTGCATGCTGTCATTTTAATAATTGAAATAAAAATTATATATTTTAATAAAAAAAATTAAAGTTAATAATAAATAAAAGTAGATATCAACACACTAAAGTTTGCATGCAGCCCAGTTGCTTCTCTAACACCATTTTAAAACTCAATTTCCAACGTTGAAGGCTTATTTGCTTCATGATTATCTGCGCTTGCAAAAGTGAAACTATGGTTCTGAAGTTGTTGAGCTCTGTGGATCTGCCATCCATAGTTATGTACAATCTTGGAACAATGCGAAAATGAGAACTGCTTGGCACCTTACCAGTTTTGCTCAATGTCGAAATGAGATTTGTTCAATGCCTAAATGAGAACTGCTTGGCACCTTACCAGTTTTGTTCAGATTAATATATGCTGCTGGAACAGATTAACATATGTTGCTGGAAGCTTTAAGTGCTTGTGTACATATCCTACATTAGGTGTAGAATGACGGTCACGTCAATCATTTGTAGCATGACATTCATGTCAATTTTGGGACCAAAATTGTCAAATGGTAGACCTAAGAGAGACAATTAGCAATGTTGCAAGACGCCCACAACTCCTTGGAGCTGGGCATTTTAGAGTACACAAGACGTTGATTCATATACAACGTCACTACTACTTGTTGAAGATGGAGATGGAGCATGATTTCAGTTGTTTCTTCAAAGGCTACATACTCCCTACATGGCTAACAACATATAAATCAAGGGCCGACAAAACCAGATTCGAAAAGGTAACAAGTTTCTCCATTGAGGTGTGTTTGTTGTCTCACAGTGAATACATTTCATGATTTGAGTTTGTTGGTCTTGCTCTCTCTTCTTGTTTCTTTGGCCATTTTGGTAGGTTTCTTTGCAGGGAAGTAGGATTCTGCAAAGAATTCTAAATCTGAAGATAACACATAATAAGTGGATCCATTCTCTAATGCACTGGCTGATGCAGCAGGTGAGACTATGAAGGAAGACTAGTTACAAGCAAGGGATCTTGGTAGTACCATGTCTGAACTTATCAACGTCCTTTTGCACTACAATTGCTTCACCCCCTCCTCCATTCTGACTAATCTCAACATTTCTAGCATTTCTGAAAAATGTTGCGAACGATGAAACCCTGCCCAAGCAAAAATCATTTTGTGCACATGACACGATCGACTGTAGTGACCATGGTTATGGTTGTGATAGGGCTAACGACCAATCTTCTAAACCACATTGCACTCGAACTCAAAACCCCGAAGGCTGCTATATGGTAAAACCGAGACCACATCATGACTAGGCTATGTCTCCTCTCATCCACCACATAAGTTGAAATATTATGAGATTCACCATTAGTATCATTCCCTACATCATTTCTCCTCACTTCCCAGTCTTCTTTGTTATTATTTTTCACTATAGATCCTAAGATCGAAACCCCAACAACATTCACACCACCATTTTTCTTCCCGATTCCCTCTCTAGCTCTCACCACAACTAGAACCCGTCGGTTCCTGGAATATGCAAACCTCACCAGGGCCAGAGGAAAAAGTCAGAGGCAAACTAGTCTTTTTCGCAAAATATTCTCTTCTGGAAGAGAGCTCCGGATAGACAATCTCGAACTTGTTAAGACCACTGGTGGAATAAGGATTCTCCCTTCTCCCATGTCTCTTCTGGTATCTTGACCTTCGAAGAACCGAGTTCTAAATTTGGATATTGAAGGAGCCTGACCAGGTGTTGCCAGTTTTGTCAGGTGTAAAATAAGGAAGACCAGCTGTAAAACAAGGTGTAAAACAAGGAAGACCAGGTGTTGCTAGGAAGACCGGGCGATGGAAAGTAATTTGAACCCATCTTCTATTTAACCTATTTAACCTAAGTGATAGTGCTTACCAATCATATTTAACCTGAGTGATAGTGCTTCCCAATGTGTCTTCAACTAATGCCAGGATTAGTTTGCCGCTTTTGAAAATGGGATTAGTTTGCCATTTTTGAAAATGGGATGAAAATGTGAAGGGAAACAAATCAAAATAGCATATGCTTTTGGCCTCTGGCCTCGAGAAGAGGCCAAATAAGACTATGAAATGAAAAACTATATATATTTAACTACAATGCCAAATAATAACCAAGTGAAACAACTTAAAAATAATGTTAATAACTTCATTTCAATTACTATAGTCCCATGTCATTGCCAAATGGCAGGGACTAATAATATTGCTCCATATAAAAAATAATGTTACTCCATTAAAATTTATGCATCATGTTAGGGAACAAAACCCTAATTCCATTTCATACGCAATCCATAGCTTGAGCGTTCCACACCATTGAAAGGTTCCACCACAAAAAAATGCAATGACATAATAAAATTTCAAAATATAAATAACTAGCACCAAGATATAAGAAGAATGTTGTATTCACATTTATCCTTATATAAAGTCTATGCCAAATTAAAGTATATTATTTTTGTATACTAATGTCAAATGTGCATCTATATATGAAGTGTGAACGCAAGTTATAAATATAATATATATAATATATAATTTTATTTTTATACAAAGTAGATTTCAAATTAAAGTGAAAAATTGAAGTATTTTATTTATGGTACAAAATTTTGGGTTACATGGGAGTAAATATGCATATAACGAAACCCTATTGTTAACTAAAGCGTTCAATATATCTTTAGGTTTTGGATGGTGATCAGAACACCATATTTTCATTATCAGTGAACTGGGTGGTTCAATGTGTAGATGGATGATTGTATGTATTACCATATAGATTTTTCCTATAATATATATATCTATAT
>APFE030829526.1:64348-79779 GCA_000404065.3 Pinus taeda | reverse complement strand
AATCTATTTTATATAATAGGATTGGTTAAATATAGATTTTGGCTTCCATTTTTATCTTTGATATACAAATATTTATGTATTAAAACTTTTGTTCATGATAGATCTTAAATAAACATTCGATAATCTTGTAAAATCGTGTCATTAATATAAATTATGTTATTATTATCAATTTATGCTAATCAATATAAATCTCTATTATATTAAATATTTATTTTGTAATTGATATTAAAACCAATATCTCTTTTAATGTTAATTAATATTATTATTATTATTTACACATTATTATTATTTTGATTAAATATAGATATTAATGTTAAACATAGAAATCTATGTAAAAATATATTTTGCATCTATACATTGATGTGAATATTTTTTTAGGTAAATATTTTTATTAAACATTGCACTTAATAACTTTAGCATTATTTGGGTTCATTGATGTTAGGATTAAAATATTTGGTAATTTTATATCATTTGGTTCATGCAGTATTGTGTTAATTTATAACATTAGGTTTTGATGTTTGGGTTTTTTAACATTAGAAAAATTGGTTTAATGTTAATATTTATATTCAAAATGAAAATTTGATATTGATATTATAACTATATTCATAGAAATATTATAACATCAATAATAAACATAAACCTTTTAGGTTTACTACCATTAATCATCTTGGATTATAGAGATTAGGTTTAAAAAATTGTGGAATTTTGTTCAGTGTTGTAATAATGTTATGATCACTAATTTGATTTATACAATCTGTATATGTGAATTTTTTCTATATGTGTAGATGGTAAATTATGTATGTATGTTAATTTTATTTTTATTCAACATGAAATTTTTTTGTTCATGTCAAATGTGTTTTTCTTTTTTCTATTAGGTGATTTCATTGTTTGATCAGGGATCCAACTATTTGGGGCTTCCTCTGTTGGCTCCCTTTATCAGTTGTGATAAAATTTAGCATTGTTTTTAAGAAATGGAAAAATGTTTTGCAAACCCTTCTTTCTTATTACATTGCAAGCATGTCTCTACGAAAGAATTTGGATTTAGGTTCCTTTACTCAATACTGAAGACAATATTTTACTAATTAAAAAAATTGAACTGATAGTTTAAACTTAAAGATGACAGTATATTCTTGTCATTGCCACAATATCAATGGATGTAATTCACACCACTAACTTCCCTACATATCTAAGTCACATGATTAAACCTTATTTAAATTAATTTTTTACAAAGCTTGATTAAAAATTTACCATGCAATTTGTTAATTGACACCTATCAATATTAATGAGAATGGGAAGACTACAAAACATTGCACTTGTCATAGTAGTGGAAATGTGTATTTTGGAACAAATGAGTATCCGTTTCAAATCATTGATAACATGTGTCCATTCCAAATAACAGGTGCCCATCAATTTCACTAACATGTCCATTAATTTCACCCTTTCATGTTCTTAATAATAATTTGTAGAGACATAACTTGAAAAAAACAATTTTTTATCCAAATAAATTCATTTTTCATTCAACTTTATAACCTTAAATTAAAGGTGCGGTACTGTACAAAATTTGTAAAACATTATAATAAATGTGAAAATTTTGTAATATTCTAATTTTTATTAGACTAATTATAATTTAGGATTTTGAAATTTATAGAACGTAATTATGCCTCTTAATTTGATTCTGATTAGTTATAGAACATTTCCATTTCGCAAATAAATTCATGAAAATTGATAATGTATTTCAATATAAATTATATTGATAATATATAGTTTATTCTAATTTTTATATTTATAATTATCTGTTGAGATTAATTAAGGTGTTATTTTTAGCTTCTAATATTTAAATTTATTTTATGACTTTGAATTCTATATTTAAATTTGTAATATAATATTAATGTTTTCAATACTAAGATTACTTTAATAGTAATATACATATTTTGCATTCCATATATTTCTTTTAGTATGAGTTATGGTTCTCTTATTATACTTGTATTCAATACTAATATTTATTGTGTCTGTTATGGTTCATTTGCAACGTTTTGCATGCTAAATCGTGGGGGAATATATGGCAACGTTGAGGAATAAGAGCAAGGTTTATTGGCTCAGCGTTTCAAATTGTCATTAAATATTTATTGCTATTCATCACCATGTCGTTAAATATTATGTTTTATAATTTATTACTCCGCACTCCATGTAGGATCGTAACCTGGAGGGATAAGAGCAAGGTTTCTTGGTTAAGCGTTTCAAATTCTCATTAGATAGCTATTGTACCAATTATTCATGACCACTCCATCTATTATAAGCAAAGCATTGCTCCCTAGATGCATGCATTTCTTCGTGCTTGGGTTGTTGGAATTGTTGAAGTGAGGTAATATCCAACTACAATTTCCTGGAAGCATTACTGGAACGATTTGAAGGGGCTTCTCTTGGCTTCTATCTGCTAAGAAAGGTGCACAATCTTTCATAGTCTTCCGTTTCTCGACCTAGGGTGCCGATTAGAGTTGTATACAATAGTTTTTAGTCTTGTAGTTCGACATGTGATGCTTATATACTTAATCTTAGAGAGAAGAATTATTTTTCCTACTATTCTTCTGGGTTAAAATTGTAATGGTAGCAACAAGAAGTAAAATTCCTTTCTCATGATATTTCTTGAATATATGTATTGATTTTCTTTGTTGGTGTAGCCATTAGAATATTTCAATTTTTAAAAAATGACTTGTCAATATCTCTTATTCTTTCCCCCTTGACAATGCCTGCCAGAAGGTTGGACCAGGGTTGTCCGGGACTTAGCCTCTGCCTTAGGGTGTTTAGCTAGGCATCATTTGCCTCATTTCTAGCCTATTCTTGGACCAACATCAGTTGATTTTAAGACAATTAGGCATCTGAACTCATAGAAGCTTTTAAGATAATTAGGTATTTGAACAACTCACATAGGGATAAATATTTTGGGATAAGTGAGATGTTGCTCCTTTTCATTAACCAATAATAAACTCATTGCTTTATAAAAATAAAATTAAATAATGATAATAATAATAATTAAAATTTAACATGTAATTATTAATAATTTCAATTTAAGAATATAAAATTAGTATATTAATGTTATATTAATTAAAATCAAATATAATTTAAAAATTAATTAATTTAGATTTTCACTTTTTGTTAGAAGAATTGGCAAATGCTAACCACCCGATAGCAACACACAACCCATGTGTGAACTCAAGAATTTGAATCTGGAAGCACATGGAACATAATACCTCATTTTCACAAACATCGCCAATCAAATTACCTCTCAAAAGATGATTAATTTAGATTATTAAAAATATTTTAAAAATTAAAATATTATTTTAATATTAATAACTATATATCTTAAAACTTATTTAAAATAATTCTATATTAATTTAATTCTTATTTTAAAGTAAAATACAATATTAAAAATAGAAATTTTATTTTATTTTCCTTAATAATGTATTTATTATTGAAGCTAATGGCTCTATATATCAACAGCCTGATAAATTTTAATACCTTTTACTTAAATAAATGACTTCTATCTTATAACAAAGAGCTCATAGCTCAACGTCGTGTGTACCAAATAGCTTAGAGCTCAGCGCCAGGTGTAGTAGACAACTCAACGAGAAAAGTAAATTGGAGAGAAGAATATGCAGCCAATTTGGGTAGTGGCACGTACCAAAGAAAAATTATTTTATTTTGCTTAATAATGTATTCATTATTGAAACTAATGGCACGATATATCAATAGCCTAATAAATTTTAGTACCTTTTACCTATCTAAATGACTTCTATTTAATAACAAAGAGCTCACATCTCAACATTGTGTGCACTAAAGAACTCAGAGCTCAGCACCGGGTGTAGCAGAAAGCTCAACACCAAATGGAAATCAAAGAGAAGAATATGTAGCCAATTTCGTCAATGACATGTACTAGAGAAAGCTTAGGGGATTGTGGTTGCCATGCCCCTATCCTGGCAGTAGTCTTGTAACCGCACATAGGCAGCTGCAGCACCGCTACCCGATTTCTTTTCACCAATACTCTCAAGTACGAACTACGCCTAACATTCAACACTTAGATTATTTTTCAACTTTTACTAAGCATTCATCTATTTAACACAGTGGAAATATATTCATCATCATTATGATTTATAAACATATGCACAACAGAGACAATCTTCTTTTAACGAGAGAGGCAATTCCTTGATTAGATTCTTCCCAAATAATAATAATAATACCCTTTTACAAGTATTTTTATACAATCACAACCTTTTCTAGGAAACCCCAAGTCACCTCTACACTTTTGCCAATTTTCAGTTTCAGGCTATCATTCAAGGTCACCCCACCCTGGGTCACCCTTCGTTTAGCCTTGCCCCTCGGTCCGTTCAAGGTGGCCCTCATTCAGTCACACCCCTCTGTCATCCAAGGTTGCACTCGTCATTCAGCAATGCTGCTCTGTGTAGCGATGCCCTCAATAGTTCACCCGCCAGGCATATGTGCCCCATCATGCAGCGACGCCCTCAACGGTTCACCCACCGAAAAAACGTGCCCCACTACAACTTAGTTGGGTAGGCATGCCCCTTTGCAACTCCTCTGTGGGCAAACATGCCCCTCCACAACTCGTCTGGGTAGGGTCGCCCCACCGTAGCTCCTTCGGGTAGGGTCGCCCCTCCGCAACTCGTCCAGGCAAGGTCTCCCCTCCGCAACTCACCGGTTCAGTTTTCTGTTTTCAGCCAAGTGTTGCAGCCCTCGGTTCACCTACAGTTTTGTCCCTCTTGTTTGTTCGGCCTTCTTGCTTGTCCAAGTCTAGAGTACGCCTTGAACTTGCTTTTGAAGCTTTAACTTATGCCTTATCTACTTCACACGTTCACCAACATATATGAACTCTCCAAGTGATAAGCTAGATCAGCCTGCCCAGGCCGACCACTTAATTCAGCCATCGCACCACATCTTTATGTCGGCTCACCCGAATATGTTGGCTTGTTGGTGCCACCTACCCAACCATGCACTGTATAATCTTTCCATTGCAATTTTCAATACTTAGCCATTTTTTCGACTCTTCGGTTTTTCAACTCTCAAGTTGGCTTGTCGCAACTCGTGTCCCAGGTGTGCTTAACCAACCACCCAACTCATCGAGCACCAACTTGTCTTGTCATCGTAAACTTTCGTCGCACATGACTCGCCCATTCACCGACTCATCGCACCCAGCTCGTCGACCACCAGCTCGTCGCACCCATCTCGTCGTGTTTAACTGAGGGTGTGTCGCCACAACTCGTCGCATGTTGCACACATGACTCATGCGTGTGGTAATGGTCGTAGAGGACTCGTGACAGTTTCCAGATCTATTAGGAGCGTTGGAGTAATGCTCTAGCATTACATGATTACCTAAAATTATGTAAATGTTTTATGAGAATATGATTTATATTCCTAAAGTTTGTGCCTCTCTCCCTCTGGAAGAGGACAAGTAAGTTGCAAAAAAAATTAATTTTTTAATTGGCAAACAAAAAGTGATGTTGAGACTTAATAGGGTGAAAAAAAGTTATAATGACATTTGAATTAAAACTTTAGCTTTGATGTGTTGATTCGTTTGCATCCACTAACACCGAACAACATGTTGGTTATTATAGTCCTTTCTACTTTATGGTAGGGACTAATAATAGGACCACTTTTGTTATAATTTATAATAGTTGGATCATTAATTAATATGTTATTATATTGAAAATTATAAATGATATTGAGTATTTCACTATAGTGTAAATTCAAGGTTAATTGAATTTTTAAGAGTAATCATTATATATATATATATATATATATATATTATATTTAAAGGTGAATTTTATTACTTGCAAAGGTTTAGAATTTACATTATGAATAAAAATAATCTTACGTTTTACAAGACCGTAATCAGAAAAAGGTTTATGAAGACAATGATAAGTGGAAACAACAAGGAATTACAAAATTTGAAATATAACTAGAGTCTTGGTCTAAGATACATTTCCAAGAAGTATTTATATCATAATACACACAAAATATCGACATGACATAACTATGTTAAGGGATACAAATACTAGGAATTCTCAGAGGTTTAATCTATGGGGGTGCTAATCTCTAACACAGGCATGCGATGTTGAGCAATAGCAAGGGGAGAAATCCAATAACAACTACAAAGGAGTACTTTGGGTTGCTAGTGGAAATTACAGTGATAGCTTGAGTTATGGTGGGCGCTGGCAATCATCATGGCATCCTCACAATGTCGCAGTTTCAAGCCCGATGTGCTGACCTTCATTGGGTAACTCATCCTTTTGCTTTGTCAACATTTTTAATGTTTTGTCTTCTATTTGGAAATTACTTGTATGTCGTGCTCAAAGTGTAGTGGGGGTGAGCATCAATTTAGGTTTCTCTGTCTTTTGGTGGTTGTTGGACCCTTCTTGGAGTCCTTTATTTGTCTCCCCTCAGCCTATCCACTTTGCTATAAGATACCATAGATTCCCTTGGCAATTCTTGTTTCAATGGGCATTATTTTTAGTTGGTTTTCTATTTTATAGTCCATTTGATTTTCATATTTTCTGTGTGATATTTTTCTCTTCAGCCGTGGTAACCTGGCACAACATGCCTCATGAGAGGATGTGTTATTGCCGGGGGTCTAGTGGCAAAGGTCCTCAGGGTCATCTGCATGCCCAAAACTAAGTTCAAGACATGACAACCATTCTTCACTCTTCCAGGCCTCCAAAAATCCAAGAGGAAATTCAACAACTTGAAGCCTTGATCACTAATGACCACCATGCTAGTATTCAGACTCTGAGATTCGAGCTAAAATAGCCAATTAGGTTCCTAATCCTAAACATACCAGGGAAAGACAGAGAAAATATTTGAACTCCATTAACTTCAACAGGTAGATGAAAAAAGCATGAAGACCAAAATGATATAATATCTTTTCTGAATAAAATCCAATACATTCAACATCATCAATGCCCTTTCCTTGCTAGTTTTGATGCTCATATTTCTTCCATAAAAGACCATATGCAATGTGTTTTGAAATCTCCAACACCAATAATAACCACTATTGAGGATCCCACATCTTATTTCATTTGATCCTTGATGTTGTGTTGGCCACCCATGTTTTTTACTCTAAGTAGCTTGATGTATTTGAGTGGTCATGGACTTAACAATGATAGATGTTAACATTTTGATAAATCTAAATGGTCTATTATCAACAATTTTCATCTCCCTTAAACCAAAGTGTGACTAAACTAAACATAAATAATATTACAATTTTTTATATAAAACCGTTTTTAAAGCCAATACAATTTAAAATTAACAAAATTTTAAATTAAAAATAATTCATTTTAAATTTTTAATTAAATTCGGATATAAGAACATTAATGAAACAGTGTACATTTTCTTTTAATTTAATTTGCTATATTATATTAATTCATTCTTATTAAACAATTAAACGCGTACATCATTGAACAAGAACGCCCTCTGTTTTTTCCCAACACAAACCTAACAACAATGTACAACAGTCTGATCATTTTGTTCGCAGGTTAAAGTTATTACGTTGTGGGCACTTATGACTTCAATTTTTTACATATCAACATCAATATTTACCATTTGGGAACAAATCTAAACAAAATATGAAATGTAATAGTTGTCGTTGAATAGACGGAGAAAGGACGGGAGATACGCAACGACCAGGGCAACCATAGCGAGCAGGGTTCGATTCCAATGGAAAGTAGCAGGGGAGGGATCTAGGCTCCCTCCTCCAAAGAAGAAGTGGCTAGTAAAAGTAAATCACTAGCTGGAACTAGTAAAGGCAACATGAACAACAGTAACAGAGGCATTGAAAAGGATGCAAATGGGACAAGAACAAAAGAAAACAATAGCACAAAATACAAAGAGGAAGAAGACAAAATTCTGGGCTCAAGAGACAAAAAATAGAAAGGACCTTGCAAACCAAAAGCAGAAATCACTCCTCGAGTAATATTAAATGATCCTTCTCTACAGGAGCACAGGGAACACATGGGAACCTATGCCATTATCTGTAAATTTATGGGACTATGGCCCACAGAAAAGGCTTTACAGACGTGGATCAAGTATCATTGGAAGCCCAAAGGAAGCACTGACTTACATCTAGGGTCAAAAGGATTCTTCACAGTAGTGTTCTCAAACATCGAAGATAAAGACATAATATTCGAAGGAGTTCCCTATTTTTTTGCTGCAGCAGGTCTCTATATGAGACCTTGGAGGATGAACTTTGTCCTGGAGAGGGAGACTTTCTCTTCGGTGCCTGTGTGGGTAAGGATCTACTCTCTACCTCTTGATTATTGGCAAATTGAATCATTGGCTGCCATTGGTAATAAACTAGGACGCTTTGTCAAAGCTTCTGAAGCCACAAGAAGAGGAAAATACACCTCCTTTGCTAGGATATGTGTGGAAATGGATCCATCATGAGCACTTTCGGATGAATTCATCCTGGAAGTTTATGATGAGCAGTGGGTACAGATGGTATACTATGAACATATCCCCTTCAGATGCCAAAGATGCCATGAACATGGGCATTTATTAAGAGACTACCCTCTCAACAAAGAAGATAACAAAGAAAAACCTAATACAATGAAGGACACTGAAAGCTTCTAGAGAGTGGCTAGTAGAGGAAGGCGAGGAAAAAAGGTACCAAAGCAACAACACACTGAGGGGCGAAAGGGTAGTCAGAACAAGTTTCAAGTGCTAGAAGAGCATGAATAAAGTACAAGAGAGATGCAATATTAGGAGGAAGATGCGAGGGAAAAAGGAAAGAAAGAGGACACAAATCTTTCTCTAGATATTGGCTTTCTAAAAGAAGCCACGAGAAGTGAAACAGAAATGGAAACAAACTAGGAAATGACCCAAAGTGAAATAGATCTGAAAGAACACGAACTACAAGAAATCCTTGACAAGGAAAACTTGGATCTTGAAGGATTCCTAAGGCAAGGAACCAAAGGAGGAATAGGTTCTCTCCCTCAAGAAGAATGCAATAGGATATAGTAGCTATTTTTATAGAAGACTCAGTAACGAGGACTGGAGAAAGGTACAAACATCCACAAATAGGAGCACAGAGGGGTGAAAACAATGAAATTAAATCCAGGATTAGCCACCAGAAATCCAGGCAAGAAGAGAGGCAGAAAAAAGCAAAATGAGCTCCTGATAGAGTGTGGAAATCTAATGATAGATTCAAGTAAGATGAAAGACCTAACCAGTTACTCCTTTACAAATCTTTAATTATGAAGTTCATATCATGGAATATCAAAGGTCTAGGTAGTAAAAGAAAACAAAGAATGCTAAGTAATAGAATGAAACTAGTAATGCCAGACATAATCTTCTTTCAAGAAACAAAATGCTCCATCCAGAAAATAAGACAAATCAATAACAAATGGCTCAGCAAATTTGAGTTTCTAGAAGTCAGAGCAAAGAAAACAGCAGGTGGTATTCTTACTCTTTGGAACCCCCAAAATGTCAGCATTGTAGATGCAGAGGTGACAAGAAACTACTTATCAGCTATCATTCAACCAATCGGAATGTCTGAGACCTTCATGGTTACGAATGTCTACGGTCCTCAGAAAATTGATGAGAAGCTTAGATTTCTGAACTCCCTGGTAGATCTCGGAAGCAGACATGAAGAAATCCCCTCGATCATTAGAGGAGACTTTAACATGATTAAATCTCTTTCGGAAAAAAAAGGAGGCACCAGAATCCTCAGTAGAGACTTAGTAGGATTCCATTATTTCACTGAAGACTTCAAACCGGTTGACTCTGGAATGCATAACAACCTTTTTACTTGGAACAAAAAAAGAGGAGGCAACGCTCAGGTTGCCTGCAAATTAGACAGATTTTTTATCTCCAAGAAGCTGATGCTAACAAACATAGAAATATCTACAAGTATTCTCCCATTTGGAGGCTCAGATCACTGGCTGATTCAATTAGAAATTAAGGGAATTGATGCTCCCAGAAACAGACCCTTCAGATTTGAGAATATTTGTCTCTCTCACCCAAACTTCATCAGCAACATTGAAAAATGGTGGTCCGAAGATCTTCAAATTCAGGGCTCCAAAATGTTCCTCCTCCATAAAAGACTAAAGCACATAAAAATCAACTCAAAGAATGGAACAAGAAGGATTTTGGCAACATTTTTGCAAACAAAAGTCAGTAGAGATCAAACTACAGGAACTAAACCAAGCAATGATCATAGATGGTTTTGATAAAACCAAAAGTGAGCAAGCTTAAAAACTCAACCTAGATTCGGAGAATTTATGCAAACAGGAGGAAATCTTTTGGAGACAAAAGTCAAGAGTGCAATGGCTCAAAGAAGGTGAGGGAAACACTAGTTTTTTCCACTGTTACACCATTGCCAATAAAACGCATAATAGAATCTCCTCAATATTGAATGAAGAGGGGGAGCTCCAGACCTCTCACAAGAATATTGAAGGTGTATTGGTTCAATATTTCAAAGGCATCACAAATGAAAATAATCCAGATAGAGACCAACACATCTAGGAAATTATAAAGAATATTCCTATGATGGTGTAAAAAGATGATAACTTTAACCTGAACAAACTAGTAACTGAAGCAGAAGTCAGTATGGTCATCAAAGACACAGAGAATGGCAAAGCTCCAGGTCCAGATGGTTTCAATGTTGATTTTTTTAAAGCCTACTAGAATGTTGTCAAACAGGACATCTTGGATGTGGTAGAGGACTCCAGAAGAAGAAAATCCATGCTGAAAGCCCTCAACAACTCCTTCATCTCCCTAATCCCTAAACAGGACTTGGCCCTGAATCCTGATAAGTTCAGACCCATTGCTTTATGCAGTGTTGTTTACAAAATTATTTCCAAAATCTTGGCCAACAGACTCAAACCTCTTCTTCCTTCTTTGATTTCAGGGGAACAGTCTGGTTATGTTGAAGGAAGACAAATCCTAGATAATCTTATTTAGGCCCATGAGGTTGTTCACTCTCTCACTAGCAAAAGGCAGGCCGGTATGATCATACAACTAGACATAACAAAAGCGTATGACAAGGTGAACTAGACTTACATCAAAAAGGTCCTTTCTGCTTTTGTGTTTGATCATGACTAGATCAGATGGGTTATGGCTTTGGTCACTTCACCCAGCTCTTCAATTCTGGTAAACGGCTCGCCCTCAAATATCTTCACTCCTTCCAGAGGCCTCAAGCTGGGAGACCCACTCTCTCCCTTCCTCTTTATACTCATGATGGAAATATTTGGCCGAACCATTAAAAAGGCCAAAGTCTTAGGGAAGATCAATGGTCTCCATTTAACGTAGAACAGGGAAGCCTTGACTCATTAGCAATTTGTGGATGACACCATGTTGCAGGGCATCCCCACAGTTAAGGAAGCTATAACATACAAGAAGATCTTAAATGACTTTTCCTCGGCTTCTGGTATGGAAGTCAATCTCTCCAAATCAATTTTTTTTTCTTAAACACTAACATTGCTATTCAAAGGAACATATCTAGAATTTTGGGCTTCCAAAGGGCATTCCTCTCTTTAAAATATTTGGGTATCCCCCTGACGGATAAACCTATGCACAAAAGTATCTGGGAACCAATGCTTAACAAGATGCAAGACAAGATCAAAATATGGACTTATAGAGCGTTGAACCTTGCTGGCAGATTAATTTTAACGAAGGCAGTTATTCAATCTATCCCTGTTTTCTTCTTATCAGCCCTGCCAGCTCCCAAAGGGGTCTTACAACAATTCAGGAACATTCAGAGAGAGTTTCTCTGGGGCAAGGAGGAAACCAGAAAAAGATGGGCCCTTGTGTCTTGGGATAAAATCTGCAAAGCCAAAAGTCATGGAGGCCTAGGCTTAGATGATCAGGAGATTCTAAGTAATGTTTTAGGAGCTAAACTTTGGTGGAGATGGGTTAAAGAACCCGCGGCGCAATGGGATAATACCTGGAAAGAGAAATATGAAAGCTCCTAGCAAATGAATGAGCTCATCAGAATGTCAAGGAACATAAAAGGCTGTCATATCTGGAATAAAGCTTGGGAAAACAGAAACCTGGTACAAAACTACAGCTTTTGGGAAATCAGAGCAGGTGATCAAGATCTCTTCTGGGAAGATAAATGGCAACGAGAATCGATGTTGTTAAGGGAGGAATTTTAGGTATCAAGCAAGAAACTGATTTCCAAGGACTAATAAAAGTCAGGGATTTCTAGAATCTTGCTAAGGACACTGAGAAATGGAGAAGCTAGAGGAAAATAGAATGTAGAGCGGATAGCCCCATAAAAACTAAAGCAGAGGAACTCATGAACATATTGGAACAGAGGAAGATCTTGGTTACTGATGGGCAGGATCAGTTAAGATGGGGCCAAAACAAGGAAGGAATCTTTAATAGTAAGGAAGCTAAAAGTATTTCTCTTAACCTAGAGCCTTGGGTTTTGGCTAGGTCCTGGAATAAACTTTGGAATCACCAAGGATGGATGAAGATCAAACTATTTATGTGGTTAGTTCATCACAAGAAAATACTAACTTGGGATAACATTTAGAAGAGGGAGCTGATGGGGCCATCTAGATGCCAATTATGTGAGGCTCAAGAGGAGACTGTGGAGCATATTCTCAATAGTTGCACCTATACCTCCTGGATGTGGGATTCTTTCAAAAGTATTTTATAGCAGATAGACAGAGACAAAGGTAGCATTATTAACACCCTAAACGAGTGGAGGAAAAACTTTGCAGAGAATGAGATCCTTAATTTGGCCTAGACCTTTACACCAAGCTTCATTACCTGGAATGCTTGGAAAGAAAGGAATAAAAGAATTTTCAAGGATGAAAAAACTAACCCTTTGTGCCTGATGGAATTGATATAAAAGCAAATAAAGAAGACTATTTCCACCTCTCTGCATAGTTATCGCTCTAATCTGCCCACGACTCTTGAATTGAGAATTCTCAAGCAGCTGGGAATGCATGAGATCATCCTCAATGGTCTGGGGAAAAAAAAGAATGTTGCAAAAGGACAAGGACTTCTGGAATCCCCCACCAAAAGGTTATCTAAAATGCAACATTGATGGGGCTTCAAAATGCAACCTGGGGATAGTAGGTTATGGAGGGGTGTTAAGAGATGAAGAGGGTAAAATAATTTTTACTTTCCACTGTCATTTAGGCCAAGCTACCAATAACATGGCTGAATTAATGGCTTTGGAACAATGTCTATAGCTTCTTAAACTCAAGCACAGCTCAAATGTTCTCATCGAAGCAGACTCTGAGATTTCTATAAATGCAGTCAAGAAAATCAGCTATGGTACGGAGCCTGAAAGAGTCTCAAAACAATGGAGACTAATACAAGTGTACCAGAGAATCCAAAAACATCTCCAAAGTCTTCGAATGGTTAGCTTCAATCATGTTTAGAGGAAGGCCAACAATCTTGCCGATCTTTTAGCCAACCTAGGAGTGACTAATCCAGATTGCAGAATAGAAATGAAATGGCAGGAGATGCCTCCTAGCAGGCCAAAAGCTCTCTGTGAGGCTCAAGCCGCAGAGGACAAATTTTTTTTTTATTGTTGGGATCGTGGGGCAGGCCAAGATTAAAGCTCTTTTCGCTCGTTCTTTCACTTTTCGGTGGTCGGCTCCTTGAATCAGGGCTCTCTCTACATAGGTGTTAACCTCCTTTCAGGTTTGGTAGCTTATCTCCTTCGTTCCTTGAGAGGAAACATGAGGTTTCTTCTACAGTTTCAGAATGTTTCGGCGGAGAGCGTTGTTGTTGGGTTCAACAGGTTACAAGGCTGGTCAGCTCCTTCCGTGATTTACCCACGCTTTTTTTCTTTTGGCTTGGAAAACCAGGCTACCAGTGGTTTTCTTTTGATCGCAAGCCTCCCAAATGGTAAGTGGTTTTTGCTCGTTGAGAGTGATTCCACTTAGCTCTTTACACGTGGTAGTGGGAGGGGGGGTCAGAATACCACCCTTGATCGCGCCTTAAAAACCCTGCATCTTAGCTTTCTGATATCTCTTCGCGTCGTCCTTTTCTGGAAAGGGCAGTCGACGGTCAGATCTCATCGGGCTAGTTGGTGGGGTCACGCATTTAGGCATTCTTTGTGAGCTTTGTACGGGAGGTGACACAGTCTCTGTCCTTGAGTCTCCTTGTTGATGGGGGGACAGTGTGTTCATTTGATTTGCCTTGAGTTGGTTTTGTGGATCGCATCTTTGTTTGTTCGATATCGAGGGATTGATAGGCCCATAGATTTGTAGGCCTTTTGTACTTATTGTAACTATACTTTTGAGTTATAGAAATAGAAGGAAAGTTCTTGCTTTAGTAAAAAAATAGTTGTCATTGAATAAATTGTGCCCATCGACAATTACTCTGGAATTCATTGTCAATCTGAAGGTCATGCATATATATATAACACATGATGGAACCCACCACAATGCGTGATGGCACTCGTTTTTTAAAATGTACCCAAAGTAAAAAAAAAGAAAATACTCTCAGATTTAATTTTTCAAAATCTTGTATACATTAGTGTACAAAAATTTTACAATTATATATATATATATATATAATATATATTATTTTAATTATATATAATTTATTTAATATATTTTATTACAACAATACTAATAAAATTAATAACAAATAAATATGATTAATAATTTTCATAAAATTTTATTATTATGTTATTTTATTTATTAGAATTTAAGATTTTGTAGTATAAATCTTGAAAAGGAGAATTTTTTATTTAGAAATGACATCAAAAGATTAAGATTTTGTGATCTATATCTTGAATAATGAGAAATATTTAAGTAGAAATCAGATGAAAGTATCAAGATCTGATTTTCTGGATGTTCAAAACACATCAACAAAATATTTTTGATGTGATTTCTAATTTTTTATCATTATTTTATTTATATTTAATACCATTCATTAGTTTGCAGTTCTAAATAAATAAATAATTTCTATGTAATGTTGTTATTTTATTTTGTACATTTTCAAATTAAAGTTTAAAATAGTTTGTGAGTATTTTCTATGTAATTTTGTTTTTAGTTTATTTTGTATGGTTTTTTAAGTATGGGATATTATGAATATTGTACGAAGAAAATAGTTCTTATTTCTATAGAAATTTAAAATTTGATATAATATATATAAGTGATTAGGAAATAAGTTATAGTTTATGGGTGTAATTTAATTAGCAATCATTGTATTATGAATTATTGTGTAAATCATTAGATTAAATGTTCAAATTCATCATAGGTCAGGTCAACAAAAATAAATAAATTAAGAACTAAGTTATATAATTGAATTCGGAGATGCAATGACAATCAAGGCAAGGAACATATTGACATCATTTCACTTGGCCAAAAAATCAGAGAAAACCTTAATTAATTTAGATTATTAAAAATATTTAAAAATTAAATGTCATTTTAGTATTAATAACTATATATATTAAA
>APFE030829526.1:22791-63774 GCA_000404065.3 Pinus taeda | reverse complement strand
AATTTTAGTACCTTTTACTTAAATAATGACTTCTATTTAATAATAAAGAGCTGATAGCTCAACGTCACTACTCGCGTGTACCAACATATCGGTTACTATAGTCGCTTCTCCTTTATGGCAGGTCCTAATAATAGGACCACTTTTCTTATAATCTATAAGAGTTGATGCACGTAAGATTATAACATATTTAATTGGATCACTAATTAATATGTACGTTAAATAGTATAAACAATATGTTTTATTATATTAAAATTATAAATGATATTAAGTATTTAACTATGGTATAAATTTAAAGTTAATTAAATTTTTAGGAGTAATTATTTTAGATATATAAAAGTGAATTTTATTATTTGTAAAGTGTAGAGTTTATTTTATGAATAAAAATAATCTTATGTTTTTCAAGATCATAATCTGTAAAAGGTTTATGAAGATAATAATAATGGGAAACAATAAGAGATTACAAAATTTGCAATATAACTAGAGTCTTGGTCTAAGATACATTTCTTAGAAGTACTTATATTATAAGGCACACAAAATATCGACATGAGATAACTATGTTAAGGGATAAAAATGCGAGACTATAATTTGTACATGTTACTTTGAGCCTTCAAGAGTTGTTCCTGTGAAAGAGGGTATGTTAAGGTGTTTCTCTATTTTGACCAATATGGAGTTAAAGTCTCTAAGATGGTGATTAAGGAACTCCAAAAAAAGGACATCATCCTAGTGCTTATGTTAGTCTACCAATGTGTACCCCAATAATAATTTCATCTCTTAATAAAGGTCGATAGTTTGCACGTACTCATTGAAACAAGCCCCGGAGTTCCCTCCTATGTCTAGGATTCAATATACCCTTTCTACAAAGACATCTATATTTCAAAGAGGAGTTCTATGTGTATAATCATTTACCTTAGCTCTAACAATTTCTTCCTAGATAGGGTGTCGCATCAAGTCCTGATATCGCCTAGAAAAGTCCTCCAAACCATGATGCATGCGTGTGTAACCCTTTGGGCTCGTTCTTGATAATATGTCACCTACCTCCAAAAACACGTTCACTGACGAGGTGTTTAGGCGAGACATAGAGCATTGACATCCTAGATAAAAAATTGAAGAAAACAGATGGAAACTAGCCAACATGAGAGGTTCCCCACCAAATATACCTGAGATTAATGTTTTTGTAGACAGGGGATGACTCAGAAAGGCTTCCATCAAGGCCCACATAGTAGATGGTGGTGTAATGAATACCCAATATCATTTCCTTCAAAGTATTTGATGCCACAGTAAACTAGTCTTACAATATAACTGCCAAGAAAGATGAAATTGAACTATTGAACCAACGGGCGAGAAATGTGAACAAGCATGAGAAGAAAAGGGGCAATGGTCATGATAATACATCCAAGATCTAGGTCCTTAAACTCCATCATAAAAACTAGGATAGGTGACATGACTTTGACATCCCCACATACCCCTAAACTAGCTTAGACTTAGTACATATTTCCTCTCTCTGACACTCAAGGAACATAAATGACTAATACCAAGCAAGGGATCAATCGAACAAGCATCCTGATAGGGAAATACAATGAAGCATTGAACAAGAAATTCTAAACACTATTCTCTTCAAATCATCGAGAGACACCATAATAGTAGATTCATCATTAAGGAAATGACCAATAAAAAAATTTGAAAACTATAGGAGACAATTAAGTGTTGTGGACATAAAAATATAACTGGCCTCAGGGGTATGAGACTTCTCCATTAAACAAAAAGTGAGTGGCCATATACTAAGGCCTCCACAAGGCTTGGAACAACTTACACAAAAACACAAACTTCCTTGCGCATTACAAACATTGACAACCTTGCAAAATGAGAAATGAAATATAACAAAACTAGAATTGAGAAAATAAAGGATATTACCCACATGTTGGTTCTTTTGTGGCCTATGGAGAGAAAAGGCCACCCCACTAAACTAGATAACCCATTGGTTTTCCTTTGTCTCAAAGTACTTGAATCCTGAACCAAGACAATTGCACCACCATGAAAACATAATTGCATCTGCTTTCACCTTCACTTCCCACACTAGCCTCTGCAGGTAGGTAAAGGGACAAGCCACGAAAAAAAATGTTGCACATGAAATACACCATGAGGGAGGCCTTGTTAACACCCTCTGCCACACATGCTTCAGGCTCAAGAATCGTGAGATACATCTACCACCTTTTCTCTTCTGTATTTTGTCTTAGCAATATGATGTCCCATTAATGAAATGGTCCTACACATCATCAATATGCATTAAACTTTGTGCGAATGTGCTGCCATGTCCTGCACTTCTTCAATCAAGTGGGAAAGTGGCAGTATGCCCTCCTCTCCTCCCCCCCACTGCCCAAATGAGTGCAAATGTACCACCACCAAATCAAAATCACATTTCTATGCTCTGTAGGCAGGTAAGTGACAAGTCAAAAGAAAGAATGTTGTGCATGGAACACACCATGAGGGAGACCTTGTTAACGCACTCTGCCACATGAGTTTCAAGCTTAAGAAATGTGTGATACATCCACCACTTCTATGTTTCTTTATTCTACTTAACCATATGATATCTCATTAATGATATGGTCCTATAGACCATCAATATGCATTAAAATTTATGAAAACATGTTACCCCATCTCAATTCTTCAAGCAAATAGAAGAGTAACAATTTACACTACCCCTATCTATTTCAAAAATCAACCCTTCTATATATATAATTAAAGTACAAAATTAACTTATACTCTAAAAAGAAATCAATGAGTAATATCTAAATTATCCATAAGAAATAAAACCCTCAAATTTATTTATACTTAAACTATAAAATGATTTCATAGAATCTCTTTAAATATAATAATGCTTTCATATAATCTCTTTAAATATAATCATAT
This sequence comes from Pinus taeda, assembly GCA_000404065.3. Classification (NCBI taxonomy): domain Eukaryota; kingdom Viridiplantae; phylum Streptophyta; class Pinopsida; order Pinales; family Pinaceae; genus Pinus; species Pinus taeda. Next base: position 60,867 of record APFE030829526.1, on the reverse strand, counting down.
AGTTCATCATTATTTTGAAGTGTCTTTACCTAAGTCTTAAAAAGTCAAATCTTTCCACCATTATAGATTTAATGTATCACACTTTTTAACAATAGGCACTTTAGGGCGACGCCATTATCTACACTAATCATTATAATCTCTTTAAATATAATCATATGGTTCATCACTACTTTAGAGTGTCTTTACCTAAGTCTTAAAAAGTCAAACCTTTCCACCATTATAGATTTAATGTTATCACACTTTTTAACAATAGGCACTGTTAGGGCGACGCCATTATCTACACTAATCATTAAAATCTCTTTAAATATAATCATATAGTTCATCACTACTTTAGAGTGTCTTTACCTAAGTCATAAAAAGTCAACCTTTCCACCATTATAGATTTAATGTTATCACACTTTTTAACAATAGGCACTGTTAGGGCGACGCCATTATCAGTATGAAAAACAGAGTTGTGATTCTGATTATTAATCTTGTTTGGATTCGAAATTTGATAAACCAAAAAATGCTAATATGAAAACTAATATATATATGACTCTTGACCGCATTCATTGTTTAATAGAAAAACATTAATAAATATAAAAATTTATGAGTCTTGCCGCATCCATTGCATAGTCACAAAATGGATAATAATCCACAAAGAAATTCAAGAAGTTACTCCTTTCATGTATAGACATAAAAAATTAATATAATTCTGAAGTTAGAAAGACATGAAATGAAACCCTAGTGTGGAACCCTATAACCCTTTTCCTGAGAGAACTCGCAGAGACTGTGGCCTCCATGGATGGGGTCTTTGAAAAATAAACTGAGATTCAAAATTGAACTGCATGCTTGAGACGATGTAAGAAGAGCAACCTGAAACAGGTATGTAAAACTGGTGGGTTTATTGTTCGTAGTATTCATATTATGCGCGTATTGTTTTGTCGTCTCTCCCAACGATCTCTATTCTACGCGTAGTTTCTATGCATATGTTTTCTAGACGGAATAGGGCATCTCTATATCTGTTTCGTTTGGGCTTCTGCTTTACCTCTGGCCTATCAAGATTGCCTTTTCCTTCCTGGGTGGGAACCTTCACGTACTTTTGCTATCGTTGCAGTTGTATTTGCTGGCAGACTCAATTTCTAACCAAAATAATAACTTCTTGATTCGCTGACCTGAATTAAGCGAAATCATTTCAAGGTCCAGCAAAAATAATAAATGGTTTCGTGCAGATTAAAAGGCTTACTGAGACTCTATGGCTAGGTTCTAGATCTAATCTTCTACGGCTAAATCTAGATCTAGATCTAACCTTCTTCTTTGCGGCTAGGTTCTAGATCTAATTTTCTAATTTTTAGCGACTAGATCTAGATCTAATCTTCTGCCTTATCTCTCTGAGGCTAGGATATTCTACATGTAGATATGGCTCCCAGCTTCGCGAAAATAGCTGCTGGCTCAGTTCCGTCCACTTTTGGAGGGCAAGCTCCTATGCATATCATCAGTGAAGCCCCAACTCCCACTATCCAGGTGGTCCAGGCCTCACTCGATGACGCTTTGAAGTTTTCCGTAAGTGCCCTAATCTGTCGGCTCAATGGTTTTTGGCCACGGCTGATAGCTCTCCACAATTGGATCTCGGAGGTATGGAAGCCTGTCATTTCTGATGAAATTAATATCTATCCCTGTGCTAGGGGTTTCTTTATAGTAGATTTTTAAAATCCTGAAAGCAGACAATGTATTCTAGATTCTGGCCCTTCGTTTTGGGAAAACTCAGGCCTATTCATGAAGCCATGGAACCCATCATTCGATCCCTCAACAACAATCATAACTTCAGCACTAGTTTGGGTGAGATTGCCAAGCCTACCCTTGCATCTCTAGAATCTCTCCTCACTAAAAGCCATTGGAAATGCAATTGGAAAATTTTACTGCAGGTGCCCAGAACTAGACGAATATGCTAGAACCACCTATGCATGCATCTGTGTGGAAATGGACTTCAGCGTTAGATTCCCAACTAAAATAAACCTAACAAGTAAAGACTATGTGTGGAACCAGCAACTCGATTATGAAAGTGTCCTTTTCAGATGTCAATCCTACTTTGAGACAAGCCATCTAGCCAAAAATTGCTCAAAAGCCTCCTAGAAAAATTATGCTAGAAAAAACTACCACAGATCTATGGTGGGAAGGAGCACAAAAAGAACACTACAATGTCATCAAAGAAGAATACTCTAGAGAAAACTCTAAATCACAAGAAATCGGGGAAGAAAGAAACAACTCTCAAGACAAGCTTGGAGAAAGCCCCATCGCACAAAATAAATCTTCATTTAACAGCGAAGCAGATCTCCTAGGCCAAACTTCTTCTCCTACTCTCTTCAAAAGGACGAACACAATAGATTACGAAGCTAAGACACTAATGTCCCAAGAACCAACAAAGATCAAGGAGATGCAAGATAAAGGAAGTTGGAAGACTGTAGAGAAAAGAAAGAAAGCCACAACATCAATCTCGCCAAGAAAGACGAGGAGCCAGACAATTAAAAACTAAGAAAATTATAGGTCCGATAGACCAATTTGGTCTCAGTGGACATTAACCACTATCATCATCATCATCATCATCATCATCATAAATATAAAGAATGCACAATGAGGAGTCCTCAGATACCTTCAGGAGAAGGCTGTTGAGAGTTAAACCAAATCACTAAACTAAAAATAATTAGTAATTGTTTAGACAAGGCTAGAGTGGAAAAGCATACTTGCAAAATAAGGCTTGAGAGCAAGAAAACCTTGAGGAACTCTGTCAGCCAAAGAAGTTAACAAGGGTAAGTATAGGTGAAATTCATTCAACATAGTCGAACTTGTTTGGGTATGATACCACCCTTACCTGTGCTAGAACCTCCATCTAAGCAAATTTTTTCTTGCACTGTGGGTGCAAACATTGTAGAGGGAAGCGTAGAAACATTGCCACAACCGGAATGCTCCCTCAGAAAGTGCAAACAACTAGTGAGACAATCAAACCGATGCTTGACCTAGAAGAAATGAAATGAAGGTTCAGTGAAGGCCGAAAGTCGGGTCACATTGGGTGGTTTAGCCATTTAGAACCCTCACCTTAGCAAACCCTCAACTTCCAGCACCTCTCCACTGGAAAACAATTGTTCGTCATGAGCTACCCGACGGAAGAGGTAGGCCGTTACCTCATTCCTTGTGGCCATGATTCATCCATTGGATCGAGATCTCCTCCATCGACGCCAATAGAAACCTCCATATGTATAGAAGGGTTTAGAAGGTGTACAACTATGGTAAATACAAGCATTATATGACAACAAAGCCTCTTGTAGCCCTTAATAAAATTAATGACCTTCGGAATCAGAGCATCACAAACATCAAATTAACATTATACATTAACCTTACCCTTCATATGGTTGTAGAGGGTATGATTAAGTTCTGCATTTCCTAGGTGTTGTTGAGTGTGGTGACTTTTGGAAAGTAATTTTTTTGTTTTGATTTTTATGTGCCTTAAGTAAGTATATGTTACATAATTTTAGAGACCATATGTTTAACTTCTAAAATTTTGAATTTATTTACATATTGCTTTTTAAATAATAAAAAATTATAATAGCTGTAAAATCCATATTACCATTAAATTATCAGAGAATTTCCACTTAATTTAATGTGAAAATAATGTTTTTTTTTTGTTTTTAACTAATTTATTTATTTATGGAAGAAATACTATATATATATATATATAATGTGATAAATATTTTTAGAAACTATATATTTAATTTATAAAATTCTAAATTTATTATACATTGTATTGTATTTTAAATAATTAAAAAATCAAGCAAATTCAGGGAAAAAATTCGCTGGACCAAACAAATATATTATTATCATAACAAAGATAATTACTTAAATTAATGGTAATAGAATGATTTTACAGAATCATTCAATAGAGGAATTAAGTAATATTATATATATATATATATAAGATAATTGGTAGGTTAATGGTAATAGAGTGATATTACAAAATCATTATAATAGAAAATTCAAAGCTTGTAACACAAATGAAAATAGTGTGATACCGATTAATATTTGAACGGAAACATACAGGGCTAATCTTCTGTCCACCAGATACCTAACAAAAATTGCAAAAGCTAATGCAATCAAGGTAACGCTATGAGCATAAACTATTTTTGAAAAGCGGGTAACGCTATGAGCATAAACTATTTTTGAAAAGCGAGTAGCGAAAGCAATGGTACAAACTAGAAGAGCATATAGCGAAAGCATTACTCGCGAAAATAGGAAAGCGGCACGCTGCCTTGCCACTCCTAGGCTTCATAACTTTACTAGAGTGGAAAGCTTACCCTCAACGCTGGATAAGCAAACAGCGGAACTTGCCTTGGAATCGAGGCCCCGCATACTTCCGTCATATCGAGCTGGGACGGATCACCTTCAACTCTCCAGTTAAAAATGTGCACCAGCTGAGCCAATGTGAGTTCAATCGTGGGAATAGCCATGGGTGCCCCTGGGCATCCTCTCCTCCCTGCACTAAACGGAATCATACTGAAGTCTGATTGATCTGTTGAATTGACATGTTCATCCTTCATGAATCTTTCCGGCTTGTATTCGGAAGCATTTGTCCCCCACACGTTGGGATCCCTTCCTATAGCCCACAAATTCACAATCAACATTGTTTTCTTAGGGATATAGTATCCTCCGACTGTCACAGCCTCTACAGATTCATGAGGAAGCGCTATCACCGCAGGTGGGTATAATCTTAGCGTCTCTTTCAGCACGCAATGGAGGTATTTCATGCTTGCTACATCAGATTCATTCACTTTTCGATCTTTGCCGACGACACATTCGATTTCTTCTTGCAAACTCTTCATCACATGGGGATGTCTGAGCAGCTCACTCATTGCCCATTCTAAGGTAGTCGATGTCGTCTCCAAACCACCTGCGAGCATGTCCTGCACAAATACGAATTTAATCAGTGCAAAATATTGAAAAAAAATAAGTTTAAGAACGAGGATACTAAATTATAGAAGAATGGCTGAAGCCGGCCAGACGTATATACAAGAACAACACCCTTGACAGTTTCCCGCGTCATTTTGGAGTCGGCGTCAGCTTTCTCGAGCAATACATCGACGAAATCTTTAACATAGGGCTCTTCCTCTTTCTGGTGATTCGATGTCGAGGCCATGCGATGAGGAACGCGGTCTTCTATTATTTTCTCTGCAAATTCATTGAATGCTTTATGCATCTTCTTCATGCGCCGTTTGATGCCTTGCAGATCAAGCCCATCCAAACAAGGAATAAAGTCCCCGATGTTAAAAGCTCCCGCTGTAGATATCAGCTCAACTATTAAATCCTTAAAACTTCCGAAATCCCCACCTAAATAATCGTTAGTAAATTTCCTCCCTGCCAGCATCCGCCAAATAATGTTGGAGTTGAGAGTAGAGATGGCCTTGCTCAGGTTCACGCTTATTATTCCGCTCTTACTCTCCTCCCAGATTGAACGGATCATGGCAGATACCTCCTCCTCTCGCACGGGCCTGAAGGACTCGATTCTTTTGGAAGTCAGGAGTTCTAATACGCATATTTTTCTCATTTTCCTCCAGTGATCTCCATACTGAGTGAAGGTCACATCCTGATAATTGAAAAATATGTATTTCCCAGCGGATGTTAGAAGCCGGCTGGAAAACACCAAATCATGGGTTTTAAGAAAGAGTTTGGCCATCTCAGAAGAAGAAACGATGACAGTGGGGACAGAACCTAAGCGCAGAAAGAAAATGGGGCCATATTTGTCAGCAAGGCCTTTAAGAGTACGGTGAGCGGGCTGTACCAATTGGTGAAGATTTCCGATTATTGGCCATGGAAAGGGTCCTGGAGGCAATCTGCCTCTAATTCTTCTCTTCTGCAACAGCCGTATGAAGAGCAAACAGAAAAATAAACCAACAATAGCTGCTGTGACAGCACGCTCGCGGCCTGCCATTAATGTTACGGGCAGACGGAAAGACAGAATAGCAGTAAAAGTATGAAATTCCATATGGAACACACTTTGTAAGAGACACATTGCTTGGAAGGATCAACGGTATGCTATTTAAAGGCACCGCGAGATTTATGAAAGCTCACTTTAAGGCGATCAATTCAAATTTAATCTAAACTGACACTGATTTTAAAATATTCCAAAGCCATACCTTGACCCACTGTTCCGGAATAGCAATAATGAAATGGTAATAATCTTCATTAACGGAAAATACATATCGTATAATAGAGTGCATCTACCATAGTGGACAAGTAATCCCCGCTGTTTCTCTGTGGCACAAACCTATGGAGATGGGATTGTAGTAACTGCAAGTGTTGCTATTGAGACCCCTCAACATTTGGTCATATTTTGTCTTTGCCTTGAGGCCTAGCCTATTCCCGTGTTGTATTCTGTCATTTCTAAGATTACATTGGGTCGATTGGATTGCTTTCTGAATGATCCTATGGATAAGTGTGAGCTATTTGTGCTAAAAGTTGGCTGTCAATTAGCTTTTGGGAAAAGTTGAGGAGTTGGGCTCCTCATTATGTGACTTTCAATTTCCTTTAGTTCACTAAGATATGGTATCAATTGATGCAGCTTTTATAGCCATTATCAATTTAAATGGTGCCACTTAAGGCAACTTATAACTTACTAATTTAGTTGAAGGCTTTTATATTTTCTTCTATGTACTACTTTATAATTCTTATATGAGGTATCTCCATGATGTCCTCTTTTAACAATCTCGCAACCTTGATATTTACTCATTGTTAACATTTCAATGATAGTGATTATTAATAGGGACATGTATCTTAGTTTCAAGACAAACTCTTTTACTCTTTGACTTATGCTAAAGTCAAGGGAATTTCACCCTACTCACATCTAGTATTAAGTCATGCCTTCATTACGCAGAGTCCTCTTAACGGTTGGTGGTGGCATTACATGATGTCAAGGAGGTTTCTCTATCAAGCGTTTTTGGTGGAGTTTCTATTTTTTCTTCGTTTTTTCTATTTTATTGGCCTTGTCCTTTGTTATTTCTATATGCAATTAGTCTTTTCCTTTTTCATGCAACTATAATTCCTTATTGGGTGAGGCTTCTCCCTTTAGCTTTCCCCTAGTTTTTTCCTTCTTTTGTCAAGCCTTATGAACCTTCTTTTGATCTTGTCTTCCTTCTCTTCACTTATAGCCTTCCCTTGTTGTTTCCAAGTGCTCTATGTTCATTATCTGCTCCTTCCTACACTTTAGTTTCCTTTCGCCTAGTTCCTCTTTCCTCCAAGTCATAATTCTAAGGTTTGGATCCTCCTCCGGTCATTGAGGATGATAGGGAAGGAGAGAGCTAGCACACTCTACAACAAGGTTAAATGTGAAAAGGTTTGAAGCATCCTTTTGGGAGAATACCTTCCAAGCCATTTGACATGAAATTCACATTCTTCAATAGGAAGCTTAAGTTGAACATCATTTCATCTTAAAAATAGATGTGAAATGTGAAATTCAACATTCGATTCCAGAGATTGGAAACACTAGCACTATGTGCACATGGCACCTCCAAACTATTGCTATATACAAGCAAATCAAAATAATAATGGGAAAGGTCTAAGTGGATGGGTGTGAAGAACAACAAAAGATTCTCCCACACTTAAATGAATCGCAACTCTAGCTTATGAAAATTTACATTCAGTTATCTCTAACAGTGAATAAAATGATTTATTTGGAGTTCTCCAGTTTGGGGGAAGCCACTTTCTACCCTAATCCTATCTAGGTGGACTCCCCCATTTGAAGGTTCGTGATTTTACTTTCAATTTTTTGCTTTTAGATCAATATTCGACATGGTCCACATGACAGTAGTAGGCCTATTAGCCTTAGCATTTCATTATTCTCTATCTCAATTTTTAATTTGTATAACTATGTTATCAAATTTGGACTTATTATCTAGTCCAAAGCCACATTCCTATAATAATCGTTTGCTTTCGAGTGACACACTTTTAGGCTTAAGTAAGACTCATCCTATGTCTTTTAAATTTACCCTAGCTTACATAAAATTTAATTTAACTTACAGAAGAAAAAAAATAAAATCTCAAATTAGATATCCTTTGTTGGGCCTACAAATATATATATATATATATATATATATATATATATATTATATATATATATTCATATTCTTTTCTATAGGATTTTAAATATTTTTTTATAAAAACCACTCAAACAAAGTCTTTTGGGTGGCTATAAAGTTTTATGTAATTTTGTTGCATCTTAACGATGCAAATTGTGTTCATATAATATCTCTAGCTTCCATAAAAATAAATAGATGGTTCAAAAAATATATATTATATAAAAGAAATGGTAGAATTTTCTAGTTATATATAATTATTTAATAAATGGCTAAACCATTAAGAAATAAAGGAGAAGATCATTATGCAAATTAAATGTGATATTAAAAATAATATTATTTTGCCAATTGTTCTTAGCTAAAGTGGTTGGGATTGTGGCTTGTCATCCATCCACATAGGTTGAACTCTGAGGCATGCTTTAGCCTATATTGATTAGGCTCAAGTAAGCTTCATAGTGAAGTTGGAATTTAGTCAATTCATAAAATATAATGGAATAAAAGAGTGTGGCTTTTGCTATACTAAAAGGATGGAAGATGAAAAAAACTTTTTGTCAAATTGTTTGTCTTATATATCATATAACATGGCCATAAAAATCAAATATTAAATAGTTATGTGTAATTTCATTCCTTTTTAAAATCAAATGAACCATATGATTCTTAATGGATACTAATCATCATCAACATATTTCTCAGTGCCTAGATATATTAAATGTCTACTTCCATGTTATTTATTTTTCAACATCATATCAAAATAGCATCATCTAAATATAAATTTTAAAAAGTATATTAATATTAATTTTATTTCAAACTAAATAAATATATATATATATATATATATATTATATATATATATATATATATATATATATATTACCAAGCTTAACATATTGACAATCATCCCACACAAAGGGAGGCCACAAAAACCTTAGGTAGGGGATTAGGTTGTGGAATGACTTGAAATCATAATAGACTAACTAAGATTCTAGTCAGAATAGTTGAGTAAGATATCGGACAACAATTAATTACCGAAAATATTAAAATTAATGTAGTCATAGTAAAATAAAAAATAGTTAGTTTTAATATTTAATAAAAATTTTATAATTTTATTAGTAGATTAATTTTATATTTAGAAATTTTTTAAATTAATTTACATTTATAAATAATAAATCATAATAATAATAATCTCATTATTAATTTCACAATTAGATTAGGTCTGATCATCCACTCGATCAACGGCGAGAAAATATACGAAATATCCAACCTACGAGCTGCCAAGCGAGTATTATACCTTAGTTAATGTATGATATTACGAGTGGAAGCGATTAACAATGTGTTTATGATTCGCGTATAGCATATAGATCTGGGATATAACCATGTTATAATATCTCCTTTTTAATTTAAACCCCGACCTTAAAAAGTGCACCTTTATTCAAGTGAACAACTAAGATATATAATTAGTGTCTTAAATCTAATGCATTTAAATAAATTATATAAAATGCGTGACACATTTAGATAACGCACTGTTTAAATTCTACATGGTGAATTAAAAATGGTATATGGTATCTAATAGGTAAATGTTTTGCGTGGAATTTTAAGTAAAGTTAATTAAATAAATTAACTAATATTAAAAATAAATAATCACTGTGAAAAAGTGAAAATGGGAGAGTATTTAGAATTGCTTCAATGTAATATTCTATTTTGAAAGATTATAAAATTATATTTTTTAGTTTAGATAATTAATTCATCAAAATTATAATGTAGTATTATTGAAACTTTTTAATATAGAGAATAATTTTATACTTTATGTTTTAAATATTTTAAAGCATTATATCTATTAGAATATATTAACTAAGATTGACCTATTCTAATAATTATAGTGCAATAAAATATTTAAAGCATAAAGTACGAAATTACTCTCAATATTAAAAAGTTTCAGTAATGCTACATTATAATTTGGATGAGTTAATTATCTATGCTAAAAGTGATTTTAGCAATTTTATAATTTTATAATTTTCAAAACGGAATATTACATTGAAACAAATTTAAATTGTTTAGAACTTTTTTTGCCTTTAAATAAAAGAATATTTCAATTATCGTCTCAAACACTTCAACTTAATTTTTCTCTCTTTATACATAAAGCATTTGAATATTATTATGAAAAAAGTTGATACAATTAACACACAACATTTAACAAGTGTAATATGCAGCTCCGTTGCTTAGTACCTACCTATTATGCATAATTGACAGAAAAACTTATTGTAACTATGATAATAATAATAGTAATACTATGCAAAAAAATGTCTATATTTATAGTTATTTTTTAACCTACTTTTAAAAAGTATATTACTACTTTTTTACATCTAACGTAACGTACTAACTAGGATTTTAAAATGACACTAACTTCCATGGTTGATCATGGTTTGGGATATACTTGAAACACAAATTTAAGATATCTTTTTTGGTGATCACAAAGACACATAGTCTAAATCCTATGTTATAGGACAACTAACATACTATAGTAATTAGGAGTTATAATGTTACTAACTTCCATGAGGAAGCATGTTTTATGATATGTTTGAGATACAAACCCAAGTTAGTGTAAGAAAATAGTAATATAATTAAAAATAAGTAGGTTAAAAAATCACTATACATATAGACATTTTTTTTGCATAGTAGTAGTATTATTTTTGTCCGAGTTACAATAATTTTTTCTATCAATTACACATAACAGGAGAGTAATAAGAAACAACGCTGCATATTACACTTGTTGAATGTTGTGTGTTAATTGTATCAACTTTTTTCACAATAATATTCAAATTCTTTACGTAGAAAGAGAGAAAAATTAAGTTGAAGTATTTGGGATGTGTTGACGATGCTGGACCCACCAACATTCAAGGGATCTTCCGAGTATGAAGTCCCAACTAGACCTCACACCGTTTGGTGTAGGAGTCTCATCTGGTATGATGGCCCGATTGCGATTATCTTAAAGATAACCGTTAGCTCTTTCTTGTTGGCACGTGAGAGTGGTGTGCTTCGTCTTCAAACATTGAGGTTTGCTTGCTTAGTGAGTGCTTAGTGTTACTTTTTTCAAGGTTGTTTCACCACAGAGGGAGGGGGTAGATGTGAGTTTCCAGTTGGAAGGGAAGAGTCCCAACTCTGTCATAGATACACAACACAACAGGACATGCATAGCTTCCAGAGGAATAGTCCACACTGATGAAACAACCACAGCATATAAGAGGAGATAACACGTACAACACTCAACAAAGTAGTTTGCATGAGTGCGATGGTCGTTATAACAGTTTTATGGGAAAGGTTTGTCTGATGTTTGGTGAGGCATCCCATGTGGGAAAGACAACGCTAACAACTTATACAACATATTTTCATAAACATATGTATTAAAACAAATGAAATAATTCAATTGTTTTAACATAGGTCAAAGCAACATGCATTACAAGTGTTCGAAGATCAATTTTACAAACAATTACAATACATGTGTGAAAACATGCTGGCATGTTATCAGGATTTTGAATTAAGAGAAAGTTCTAAGACACATCGGTACACCATACATCACTAACCCCATGAGAGGGGCGCTGAAGCCACTACTCACTCCTCAAAGAAAAGATTACAGACTCTTAGGGCTATGTCGGAGGATCCAAGGTGAAAAAGTCCTTTGCAATTACAAATGAGGGGGTATTTATAAACAAGGGTATAACTATCCCTTATGACTATTCGACTTCCCTCATGATTGTTTGACTTATTTGACTCTTCAGCTTTAGATTACTCTTCGTATGACATATGGTTCTCTTAAACTTCCACGTTACATTACATTGATTTTCAACAATATGGCCCACAGTAGTGATGGGGTCGAGATTACTCATGACACGACTTGACACGGCAGTGCTGGCATGTTCATGTTTCTAGTGGTGTCCATGTTGAGTTGTAGTGTTGCTAAGTGATGATTGTGCTGTTGGTGTATCATAGCTTTACCTCTGCATGGCAAGGTGTGTGGAGTCTTTGACAGTCTTGGTGTTCGCTTGATGTTGCATGTGCAAGTCGCTCCTTCACTTGTACTTTCATATGGTTCATGTGTTTGTTTGTTTACGAAAATATCTCCTTGCATGCATTGTCAGTTCACAAAAAAATATCCTTGCATGCATCGTCCATTTGAAAGAAAATCTCCTCGCATGCATCATTCATTCAGTTGTTCACGAATAAATCTCCTTGCGTGTGCTCTCCTTGTTCATCCCATCTGTCTTCGTGTCATGTCTTGTCCATGTACCTGTATCTACAATCACTCCTAACGAGACAACACCAAATCCATAAACCTCCTAGTCTACCATGATGCATTGTCATTTTCTTACAGATATGAGGGACTTAAAGAAAGGAAAAGGCCATGAAACTGTGCAAGGCAGATTTCAAGCTGGGATGTAGTCTCCGAGTACTGTCGTTGAAAATTGCGTAGAAGTCATTGGGAGATTGAGACGGACAATTCGAATCAACAGTGACTATCTACGAGATCTGGCTCAATTGGCGGGCAAATATGTGCAATTTTTTTGGGAAGAAATGTAGGAAGTAGAGGGGCTTTGTGGAAAAATCTGTGCAATTCCTCTGGCGTGGTGGCAATGGGTTGCAGGACGCTTGCCGGGAAAAAAGTGCATTTTCCTTAGGGAGCTGGTAGCGGGCTACAAGGGTGCTACTAGTGACAAATGCACAATATCTAGGAGGCTTTCATGCTGGACATCCCATCATAGTTTCTGAGTTCAGGGGGATGCTCAGCATATCAGTGACTGCTCATGAAAACTGTGCAGTTTTATGGTTGAGAAGTAGGCCAACTGTCTGGGTGTCTGGCTGGAAAAATTGTGTAATGTTTTGAGGGAGACATGGATGGACACAAAGTGTCTATCTAGCATGTCAGCACAATTTCTTTAGTTAGTAGTGTGGGTAAGGTCTGCAACTTTTGCGCAATTTTTTGGGCGAGTGAGTCCCAAGGTCACTGCCCGATCAAACTATTTGGTTAACCAACTGGAGGGTTGGTTGATTCACTTGCGAAAAACATAGATTGAGATGGCTTACTAAGAAAGTTTTGCACTATTCTGGGTCACAGTTGGTTCGGTTGATTCCAGGATTGCACAGTGTAGGCTGCCTGGGAGACAACCTTAAGATATGCGCAATTCTAGGGAGCAATACATGTTCACAAAGGTCTGAAATTGCGGAATGCATCTCAGCGAGGGTCCATGATCTGATAGTCACCCTATAAGTGACATCAGTGGAAGTTTTATTAAACAAAAGGTATTACAGACTCATGTGCTGATGTGTGTTCTATGTTATTTAAGCAACGGATTGATCAGATTACTAATACACAGACATTTAAATGGAAAGACAACAAAGAAATACAGTAAGCAGCCACAAAGACACAAGCAATTTTTAATAACGATTTCACCCTATTCTCCAGGGCTACATCTCTAGTCCAGCTTTTAGTGGTGGCCTTGTTTTATTGTGTCTTTAAACAAAGAATTAAAATGCAGGGACTCAACGTGAGTTCTCTTGAAGTAGGTTTTGCATGGAAGGGTGGTTCTTGGGTTCGCTAAGCCACTGGAGTATAGAGTCTCTTCTTCCCACTAGCTCTGTGACTTTCTGGTCTACAGTGGTCAGAGCCCAACATGGTGCTCAACCTGGACAAATCCCTCTATGGGGTGGCTCGAATCTCTCAAGCTCGGTGGTGCTCAATGCTGCCGCTGCATTAGCTTGACCCTGTGTCTCGTCCTGCTTTTCTCTTGCTTTACTACCTTCTTCTCTTTGTATTCCTTCCTCCTCTTGGGATTCTGGTCTTTTTCCTTCGTCTCTCGGACTTCACTCCGACTTGACTATGTATTATGTCTCTATTCATGGCTTTTAGCCATTTGTTTCCATGCTTGTTCGATTCCTCTTCCACCTCTTTCGATTTTCCTTCTGCAGTTGTGCTTGGAGTTCCCTATTCGGCATCAGCATGAATGCTCAGGGAGTGGCCACATGTCCTCATCTGAACAGCGCCAGCATGCTCGTCGGTTCGTTTCTTCAGTTACGTCGTGGATGCATTCCTCCTCCACCGTGGCGGTCAAACGGATTCCAAATCCCTTTAGAACGTGACTTAATTCCCTGTCGATTCTGCTTCCCCCATCAGGTGCAATCTCAGCCGTCTGATCTGGGACCCCCAGATCCAATGTCGTTCACACGTCGCACGCGGTTGACTTGCTTGACTGATAACGCATGGTCAACGATGGTTTTCTCTCTCCTCCGCTGCCACGTGTCGATCGTTGAGTGGGATCGCTCCGCTTTCTCCAAAATTGTTTACCATTTGAGGGCGTCCTGATCAATACCATCGGTTTCCATAGTGCAGGTCCCACCTTGTATGATTAGTGCTTTTTGCCTTTCCCGCCCGCGATTCTCTAGTTCACCATGCGTCCAAGTGCTTGGGCTTCCCTAGTTTCGGCCCTGTTCACCCAATTGTGCATCAAAAATCACCTCCTTTTCCCGATCCGGGGCTCCCAGGGGCTACTTTGACCTCCTGCATAGTCTCCATGGGCCTCGGTCAGCATGCCTTGACTGAGGTCCTCATCGTTCCACACTGGCTGCCATTATCACTGGTTTAGGGTGTTTTTGATCGTTGTTTCTGGAATTTTTAGAGATTCGTCCTGACCCGATACAGTCATGGTTCTTTGCCAGTATTTGATGGATCCAATTCATATCACGACATTCCCACTAAAAGAGCTTTTGGACCACCAAAAGTTTCTTTTCAAGCATCGACTAAGTGAGGGTATTTCTTTCTCACTTGTCCAATCTCAATCCACTTCGCACTACTTGGCCTCGAACCTTTGAGCCCAATCCTAAAGTATTCCACTTGTCCACTGCACGTCGTCCTTAGATTCTTATCCAACACTATGTCTTCCCGTAATTCATTAAGATATTCAGGTAGCAGGTTATCAACAGAAGGTAATTGACTCTGCTCTTCAGGGTCCTCAACCATTGATGGTTCAAACAACTTCAATCAATCTACGTTTACGACTGAGTAGATGTGCATGTAAGCTGGTAGATCAAGGTGAAAAGCATTTTCACCAATCTTCTCAAGTATCTTGAAGGGTGCATACCTGATAGGTTTTAGCTTTTTACCTTCTCCTTGCATCCTGTCCTTGCTGATATACAGCTAGACTTGGTCTCCAATTTGAAAACTATGCTCCATCTGATGCTTATCATGCCTAGCCTTGTACTTGGCCTGGCTCTTTTCCAGTTGTTCCTATACTGCCTGGTGGATCCCCTAGATCTGTTCAATGAAACTAGTTGCCTTGTCCACATCATTGTGTCTATCAACCATGGTATCTTTACCAAAGACAAAATCCAAAGGAGACTTTGCTATGAAACCAAGACAGGTCTCAAAAGGAGATCTCTATGTAGAAGAGTGTTTGGCTCTATTGTAAGCATGTTGCACATAACACAAGTGTCCATCCCAAAGCTTAGGGTGTTTGTTGAAATATCATCTCAGTAACTGGATCACCATCCTGTTAACTACTTCTATCTAGCCATTTGCTTGTGGATGAAAAGTTGTACTTTTCTTTAATTTGGTGTTCATTAGTTCCCATGGACTTGACCAAAAATTCCCCACAAATCAGGTGTCTCGATCAGATACAATAGAAGTGGGTAATCCAAAATGAACCCATACATGTTCAAAGAACAATTTTGCAGTTTGTTTAGCTGTAATCTGTTTACTACAGGGTATCAAAATACACATTTTTCTGAACCTATCCACAAGAACATATAGATAATCATGAACTTTCCTAGATTTAGGTAGTCTTGCAAAAAAATCCATGGAAATGCTTTCCCAAGGGTGAGAAGGAACTAGCAATGGAGTGTACAAGCCTAGTTTTTTGTTGCTGGGCTTGCTTTCCGCACACATAGCACATCCCTTTACATATCTAGAAACTGTCTCACTCATTCTCGGCCAATAGCAGAACCTTTGCAGCTGTGCAACTGTTTTACTTACCCCAGAGTGACCTGATATCAGAGAAGTGTGCGCTTCCCTAATTATCTTTACTCTCTCAGTTTGTGGAATGTAGAGTTTCCCACAATGATATAAGAGTCGGTCATTCATGTGATAGTCCAATTCTTCTATTCTTTGCCTTGACTCAAAGTTGCATATACATCCTTAAATTCCATATGCTGAGCATATTGTTCTATGTAGCTTTCATGCAGCATGGAATTATGCTTAAGTATGGTAGATGCATTGATAATGAGTCTAGATAACATGTCTGCAACCTTGTTATGTATGCCCTCTTTATATCTGATGACTAAATGAAATTTTTGTAGAAAACCCATCCATCTGTAATGTATTGATTGTTGCAACTTAGTTTGGGAGTGAAGATATTGAAGTGGTTGATGATCAGTATGTATTACTGTCTCTTTTCCCATTAAGTAATGTTTCCACTTTTTCACACTCTGAACTAATGCATACAATTCTTTATCATATGTAGGATAGTTAACTACTACAGGAATAAAAGTCTCAGAATGATAACATATGGGTTTACTGTGCTATGTCAACACTGCTCTCATGGCATAGTCACTGGCATCAGTTTAGATCTCAAATGGTCTTTGTAGATCTGGCAGTGCTAGTACTCGTGTTGTACTAATGTTTTCTTTTAAGGTGTCGAAGGCTTTTTGCTATTTTCCTCCCCACTGAAACACCTTGTTCAATCCTGTCAAGGCATGTTAGGGGGCTGCAATTGAGGAAAAATTTGAAATGAACTTCCTTCAATATTGTGTTGCTCCTAAGAAGCTTCTCACTTCTATAGCAGACTTAGGTTTAGGCTAGTTTACAATGACTGCCACTTTAGAGGGATCTATTTTCAATTCTCCTCCCCCTACTATATGACTCAAATAATTTAGAGATGTTTTTCCAAATTCACATTTGGAGAGTTTAACATAAATATTTTCTCTTTTAAAAACATCTAATGTCTGCTTAACATGCCTTAAATGTTCTTCCCACGTTTTACTAAAAATCAGAATGCCATCCAAATACACAATAACAAAATCATCAAGAAAAGGTTTGAGTACATCATTGATTAATCTCATGAAGGTAACAGGAGCATTATTTCAGCCAAAAGGCATAACCAGCCATTCATACAATCCCTGCTTTGTTTTGAAAGCAGTCTTCTATGCATCCTTCTCTGCAACTCTGACCTGATGGTATCCACTATGAAAATCCAGCTTGGTGAAATAGACATCTTCCTTAAATTGATCTAAAAGATTATCTATATGGGGAAGGGGATAAAGGTTTTTTATTGTTATCTTATTCAGTGCTCAGTAGTCAATGCACATTCTCCACAAGCCATCTGTATTTCTCACCAAAACGATTGGTGACCCACATGGTGATGTGCTATGCCTGATGAACCCTTTCTCAAGCAACTCCTACACCTGCCTCTTGATTTCAGCATTCACTAAAGCAGACAACCTGTACATCCCAATGTTAGGCAATGTAACATCTTGCTGCAAAATAATATCATGTACTATTCCCTTTTTGGGTGGAAGACCTTTAGGTTCTTAGAACAAGACATCATATTCTGAAACAATATTTTCTATATCAGCTTGTTGATCAGCATTACAACCTTCAAATACATTGGTTTTATTAGGTTTCTTTTCCTTTACAACCATCAGTAGGAACTGTTCGCATGAATTTATCATTCTTTTCATCTCTCCTGAGTTTGTGAGAGTATAATTATTCTTGAGCTTGTGAGCTCTCATAAAGTATTTTATTCCACCTTTAAAAAGTAGATACTTGTTCTCAGCTCTATAGAAAATGGTCTTTTTATCATACATGTAAGGAATTCCTAAAACAATTACACATATATCCAAAGGAATTACATCTAACTCAACCTCATCTACAAATGCTAACCCAAAAGAAAACTTGAGTTTGCACTGTCTAGTCACTTGTAGTTGTTCGTTTTATTCACTCAACCATCCTAATGGGTATGGTTTCTTATGAGGTGTAGTTGCTAATCCCAATTTCTTTACAATTGCTTCAGAAATTAGATTTACTTGTGAGCCCACTATCAAACAAAGTATCAATCTTTTCATTTTTGGAAACAACTCGACTCGATATGGAAAAGCTCATGTCTTTTTCTCTCATGTTCTTCATCAATAACAGATTGAGTAGAATTACTAGTAGATGCTTCAGAATTCTTACCTTTTATACCTGTGGCTGCAATGATTGTTTCATCTCCCGAGTCTGGCCCCAAATCTTTCTAAATAGCTACAACAGTCTTCTTCCTCTTTCCCTTGAACTTGTTAGGTATCAGCTCTGGATGCAAAATCCAACAGTGCTTATCATCATGCCCATCCTTTTTACAGTGAGTGCATGAAGCTTTTCCTTTCTGTGCAGTGTTAGCCTTCCTTACTTTCCACTTCTGCTTTCTTTTTTCCTTTCTCTTACTTACAGTGGGTTGGGATGGTCCCCCAACTTCTGGATTTCCATTCTTTCCTCTAGCTTCTAGATGAGTAGCTTGTATAGATACCTCACCTATACTAGTGGGATTAAACATGAGGATGGTATGCCTCATGTAGCTGTGTAGACCACCAATGTACTTCAAAAGAGTTTCTGGTGAGTCTAATGAGATACCCAACATCAATGCTCTCTTTCTGAACTCTTGAGTATACCCTTGCACACTCTGCCCTTTCAACTACCGAAGAGTTTGCCGACTCATCATGGCTTGTTGCATGTAGACCAATGGATAGAACTACTTTTTGATTGCAGCAACAAATTCACTCCAGACAGAGATGGTATTACCATGCTTCTTCATGTCTGCTTGGGTTTTTCCTTCCCACCAACCAAGGTAATGCCTCCTAGGTGTAAGCTTGCCAGCTGATTCTTACTCTTTTCTGAGTCTATGTTTTGTACCCTACAATATACATCAATTTGTCTAATCCATTTGTCCAAATTTTCAACATTTAGCTCTGCATCATATATAAGCAAATCAAATTTAACATCTACTTTAATCACAGATGCTTTCTTATTATGCACAGGGCTATTAGGAGGTGTAAAAAAGCTTTCCTCTTTCCCCTTTCCTTTTGAGTGGTCATGTTAATGAGACTCATCTTTTTCTTTATCTTGTTTAGAACCTCATGAATCTTAATCCTTATGCTTTCTAAAGTCCCTATACATTTCTTCTACCATAGACTTTATAACTAGGAAACTTTCTATGAATTGAGGGTTTGGCCCCATAGAACCTTCCTCTAACATTGTCTTCTGAAGATAGACTCTCCCAATTTCAGGATTAGTTTCCACCAACTCTTCTTCTCCTAATTTGAGCTTTGATCTAGTGAGCATTCACAGCTAAACCAACACAAGCTTGTCTAACCTTACAGCCTATTGCTATGATACCACTTTATTTGATAATCACCCTATGAGTGACATTAGTTGAAGTTTTATTAAACAAAAGGTAATACAGACTCATGTGCCGGTGTGCGTTCTGTGTTATTTAAGCAACAAATCAATCAGATTGCCAATACACATATATTTAAATGGAAAGACAACAGAGAAATATATTAAGCATCCACAAAGACACAAGCAATTTTTAATGAGTTCACCCTATTGTCCAGGGCTACATCTCTGGTCCAACTTTCAGTGGTGGCCTTGTTTTATTGTGTCTTTAAACAGAGAATTACAATACAGTGACTTAATGTGAGTTCTCCTGAAGCAGGTTTTGCTTGGCAAGGTGGTTCTTGGGTTCCCCAAGCCACTAGAGTACACAGTCTCTTCTTCCCACCAACTCTGTGACCTTTTGGTCTATAGTGGTAAGAGCCCAACATGGTGCTCAACTCGAACAGACCCCTCTATGGGGTTGCTCGAATCTCTCAAGCTCAGTGGTACTTGATGCTGCCTCTACGTCAGCTCGGCCCTCTATCTCGTCTTGCTTTTCTCTTGCTTTACTGCCTTTTTCTCTATGTATTTCGTCCTCCTATCAAGATTCTGGTCTTTTCCCTTCGTCTCTCAGACTTCACTCTGACTTGCCTGTGTATTCTGTCTCTATTCATGGCTTTCAGCCATTCGTTTCCATGCATGTTCGGTTCCTCTTCCGCCTTTGTCGATTCAGCTTCTGCAGTTGTGCTTGGAGTTCCCTATTCAACGTTAGCATGAACGCCCAGGGAGTGGCCACATGTCCTCCTCTGAATAGTGCCAGCCTGCTCGTCGGTTCATTTCTTCAGTTACGTCATGGATGCATTCTTCCTCCACTGTGGCAGTCAAATGGACTCCAAATTCCTTTAGAGCACGGCTTAATTCCCTATTGATTCCACTTCCTCCATTGGGCGCAATCTCAGCCATCCGATCTGGGACCCCCAGGTCCAACGTCATTTGCAAGTCTCGCATTGTTGATTTTCTCAACGGATAACGCACGATGAATGGTGGTTTTCCCCCTCCTCAGCTGCGACGCGTTGATCGTTGATTGGGGTTGCTCCGCTTTCTCCGAAACCATTTACTGTTTGAGGGTGCCCCGATCAATACTACCGATTTCCAAAGCACGGGTCCTGCCTTGTGCGATTAGCACTTTTTGACTTTCTCGCCCACGGTTCTCTAGTTCGCCATGTGTCCAAGTGCTCGGGCTTCCTCCATTTTGGCCCTGTTCGCCCAACGATGCGCAATTAGCTCCTTTTCCCAATCTGGGGCTCCCACGGGCTACTTTGACCTCCTGCACAGTCTCCATGGGCCTCGGTCAGCACGTCTTGACCAAGGTTCTCGTTGTTCCACACTGGCTGCCATTACCGCTAGTTCAAGGTGTTTTTGGTCAATGTTTCTGGAATTTTTAGAGATTCATCCTGACCTGATACAGTCATGATTCTTTACCAGTCTTTGATGGATCCAATTCGGATCAATCCTGTTGTTGGAGGGTGATCCATATGCATTAATCTTTGTACAAATGTGCCACCATGTCCCACACTTCTTCAATCAAGTGGGACAATAGGAGTATGTGCCCCCTCCTGAATGAGTGCAAATGCACCACAACAAAATCAAAATCACATTTCTATGCTTTGTAGGCAGGTAACTGCCAAGTCAAAAGAAAGAATGTTGTGCATGGAATACACCATGAGGGAGGCCTTTTTAACATACTCTGCCACATGAATTTCAAGATTGGGAAATGTACGATAGATCCACCACCTTCGCATTTCTTTATTCTACTTAACCATATGATATATTATTAATGATATTGTCATGTAGACCATCAATATGAATTAAAATTTATGAGTACGTGTTGCCCCATCTTAGTTCTTCAAACAAGTAGAAGAGTAACAATTTGCACTACCCATATCTATCTCAAAATTCAAGCTTTCTAAAACATCATTATATTTATTTAATTTAGTTATATATATATTAATAATAATATAAAATAAATCTATTAAAGTATTTTTGGGACATACGAGATTAGCTTATACTCTAAGAAGACGTCACTAAGTGATATTTAAACTATCCATCATAAGAAATGAAGCCCTTAAATTTTTTTCTACGTAAGCTATAAAATGATTTCATATAATCTCTTTAAATATAATAATTCTTTCATACCATCTCTTTAAATATAAGCATATAGTTCATCACTACTTTAAGGTGTCTTTACCTAAGTATTAAAAAGTCAAATCTTCCCACCATTATAGATTTAATGTTATCACACTTTTTAACCATAGGCACTATTAGGGCGATGGCATTATCTACACTAATTGTTGATTATTATTTGAAAGAATGCACAAATTTTTAAACATCTATTTCACTGTGAAAAATATAGTTGTGATTTTGATTTTTATTGGATTCGAAAATTTATAAACCAAAAGTTGACAATATGAAAAGTCATTAGAATCTTTAGAAGTCAAAAGATAGATCTTAACACTAAAAAATATCTTAAATTCGTCTTCTTCTTAATAGATAAACTATATGACAGTTACATACAATCAACATTCAACAGAATGTATATGATCCTCTCAAATCACATGATAAGGAGGATGAGGTGTGATCTAAATCACCACCAAAATCCCAAGAAAGATGATCAATTCAACTGAGAGACGTTATATTCAACAATATCTTATACACCTGAAGGAAACTGTATTATCAAAACATAAACAGTCCTGTCTATATGCCAGTTTCCTTCAATGTGCAGCAAAAAAACAGGATAATATATATATATATATAAAATTACAAAAAAGAGTGTGAACAGGAAAGCTAGTGATTTAACTCGGAAATGGGAAGTCACCCATATCAAGAATGTATTTTTCCCAAGTGATCTCTAAGTACAATTTGTCAATCAACCCCAGTAAGCCTTTCTTGGATAATTTGTCTGCTTCTTTGTTCAGGTTCCTTCTAATATGTTGGATTGTGGAGCAGCGATGGAGTTTCCATAGAATTTCGATCCTTTCTAGCCATCCTTGTAGCATGGGGTTATTGATGAAGGCCCTCCCCATGACCTGATCAATAATAATCTTCGAATCTCCATAAATATGAAAAATGGGGTTTCTAAGGAAACTGTTGAACCATAGGAGCCCCTAGAGAGCTAATGCTTTTGCTTTGTTATTGGTACCACAACCACCATTCTAGTAGACCCTATATGACAAATCAGTAGTCATAGCTATCTAAAAGCCACGTGCACAGGAGTTCCTTTGACTTACCCCACTGAAAAACCCCATTGGGTACATGAATTACGTATTTATATGCTTATGTGGACCAATATTAGTGCATGGGGATTGAGCAAAATATATTGAAAGATTAGTGGTGATTCTTTCAATAATAAAAAAGTAATCTTCCAAAGAGTTCTGCAAGATGTACCTATTTCTCCAATTCCAGATGGCCAAGAAGAGGGGAATGGCTCTCCATGAAGATTTTTGAGCACACCACCATTTTAATGAGTCCCTGATGCAGTTATGGTGAATGTACGGGAAGCCAATGAGGGAAGCTATCTTTTTCCATACCTGAATAGTATATTGGCAGTGCAGAAGGATGTGGTCGTTATCCTCAACATCATTTTTGGAAATAGTGCATATCCCAGGACCATGCCAATTCCTTTTTTACAAATTCTCCCATACAAGATTTCTATTATGATAGACAAGCCATGTGAAGAGTATAAATTTAATTGGATATTTAGTTTCCCAAAAGGCATATAAAATTTGGTGCTCCCCCTGTCTGGTGACCATGCTAGAAAGAGTAGAGTATGTGTCAGCAACTATGATGTTATCAGTTGCAATCATTCCCAACCATATGCTTTTGTCCTATGATCCTCTGTGGCAAATGTCGAGATACATCATTGTAGATATAGTCTGATTCCACTCCCATTCCTTTTGACCAAAAAACCCAAATTCTTGGGTTTTTCTCCATATAGGGAGCAGTCCTTGCCAACCATTTATGACTTGACCCCAGAAGAATATGTTGCGTCCATTAAGATGTTGGATAATCCTCTTAGAGATGGTGAAATTTGTTCCAGCACCCAAGATTGGGTCAATGCCGATGAGAATATGGTTACCCGATTAAAACTTCCAAGAAAAATGGTGGATAAATATATTTTCAAATTTCAAGAAGCTTAGCCAGATAGCCAATCCCTGTTTGATGCCAATGGTGCCATTCCTATACCAAAAACTGAAATCTTTATCCTTAAGATACTTATGTTGAATGATCTCGCTCCATGTTCCAACTCCAAATAAGCCCCTCCAAAGGGATTTTATCAGTACTGCTCCCCAGAAATGACGAAAGTCCATGATTCCCCATCCACCCATACCCTTAGGAAAAGTGATGTTGGATAATTTGGTCAAATGGTATTTTTTCCCATATCGACTTCCCCCCTAGATGAAGTTTGCCGTTAGGCGGTTTCGATTGTTAATTATGGATGCAAGGATATGGGAGAGATGATCCCAATAGACCCCCATTTATGACAGAATGGCTCGGGTGAGGATAACCTGCCCCCCTAAAGACACGCATCTAAATTCCCAACCATAGATATTTTTGAAGAATCGATCATCAAGCTATTGCCAATCAACAATTTTGTAGCAAGAGAGTTTGATATGATAACCAAGATATTTCAAACCATTTTGAATTGGCATTGCCTCAATACCAAATAAACCTTTGATATATGAAACAATATCCAAGTCAGATTTTCCATGATATAGAACAAATTTATTAGCATTCATGTGTAAACTAGATGCATTATAAAATTTACTGAAAATGTGAAAGAGACATAACTAAGAAAAATGACAAATCATACCCATGATGAGAATGTCGTCAACAAAGAGGTTATGAGAAATGTTGATGTTGTTTCCCATCTTCAGTGGTTGAAATTGGTACTCTATGACCGCTATTTTAATATGCAAGCTTAGACAATCCATAACAAGGATGAATAAAAGATGGGATAGTGAACATCCCTGTCGAAGACCCCTGCTAGTCTGGAAGAACTTTCTTGTATACCCATTAATGATGACAACATAGTTGACATTATCCACACAAGCCATAATCCAGTTAACACATCTAGGTTGCAATCCAATCTTGATAAGGACAAGTTGGAGAAAACCCCAATCCAGGTAGTCATATTCCTTTTGAAGATCAATCCGTATAATATCAACATCAAGATGCCTAGTGTGAATCAAGTGCATTCCTTCGTGTGCATTTTCCACAGCATCATGGATGAGTCTATTCAGGAGAAGTCCATGTTGTTCAGGGGTGATGTAGCGAGAGAATGTTCTACGCATGTGGCCAACAATAGTCTTTGATATGATTTTGTAAATGACGTTGCACAAAGAAATAGGCCTGTAGTCAGAGAAAACCTTTGTAGAGTTGTTTTTAGGAATGAGGGCGATATATGTGGAAGTGATATGGTCATTCAATAATTATGATTCAATATTCCTGATTATCAAAGTCAAATTGATATGATATAGAAGAAAATAATTTACAATGTGCTTTAACCAAGAATGTGTAGAATGACCTGTGTAGTTATACACACTCTCTTACTAATGACCAAAACAAAAAGAAAGTAATTATACAACTGTTGAATGTAGAATAGAAATACAATCATTATGTAATTGTTGAATGTAGATTTAGAATATAAGATAGAAACATTCAATTAACTATTTGAATGCGGGTTGAGTAAAATATATCGACTACACCATCATGAAAGTATAATAGAATAATTGTTAAAACCCTAAAAATATCTTGAAAGAAAATTGGATCGAATTCCGCTAGAATTGATCCATCAACCTAATAAATACTTGTATGAATTAAAGAAGGGTCCTCTCAGCCCATAAAGCGACAACGATGAAAAATAACTTAGCTATTTCCAAATATATAAATATGTAGGACCAGTTCCATAGAGGCAAATATATAATTTAATAATTCCATGTAACTGGACATAAATTGTTTCACCTCAGTGGCCACACAACAAAATAATAAATTCTTCCATAGGAAAGAGCTTAAAAGCCTCTCTCGATGATAAAGCAAGAGTATTCTCCCCCAAAACTACAAAAAAACCTACACAGAGTTCCTTAAACCATATATGCATATTTACATAATTATAGAAATAGTAGAGCAATAAAAATTGGAGCTAGCTACATGCTCACCATGAGACTAGGTGTCTATCTTCAGCTATGGGAATCATTTTTCCATAAATTAGTTCATACCATAGGTAAGAAGCCAAATTGGAAGGGCCATCAATGTCGTCGTGAGCATTTACGTTTCAGTGAGAGGTGGTCTTCACTAATACAAATACCAATAAGCACTGTGAATTTACCTGTCATGGACATCTCAAAACTTAGATTAGTAAAACCCTGATGGGAAAAAGTGTATAGACAAAGAAAATGGACAATGGGAAGAAGTCTTACCAGGGAATAGGAGGTTTCTGCGTGAGGTATCTTCCCTATTCACCAGTGAACACAAAGCAGGAGTGATTTTTAACAACTGAAGGATAAAAAGAAACATTCAAACTAAGAAACGCTTAATAGCTACCTTCTACAACTAAGTCCTGAAATCGATTGTCACCGAGCGCGATGAATGAGCCATGAGGTTTTCCTACATAGTGAAGGTAGAGCATTAAGTGGTGCAAAACCATGCCCTAGCCCTACAATAATCTATCTATACAGTCCAAGAAAACAACAGAGAAATACCCTAATGGGGGTACCTAGTTCTGTTTTAGCGAATGTCACCACCTTCATAGATCTCAAAGGATGAACAAACAAGAAGAAGCCTTCACCAGAGCCACAAACCCTCACAGAACAACAAGCCCTCGTGGAGAAGCAAGAAACTACAGGAGCAATGGCAACAATGAACCACACGAAGGGCGAGGATGAGCAGTTAGTTAGGGATTAAAATCCTAAGTGTTCTCCACCGTCTGATCGTAAGAGCCTCATCAATGGCTGCAGTAGTAGACAAATGTTGTGAGTAGCATTAACCATCTCCTCAATGCCCATAGCCTCCCACCATGTCTCCCCACTGTGTGGCTCCAGGTATAAAGGACATCAAGTCAACACAGGAGCAAGGATATGGAAATCACATTGCGAATCATACGCACTTAAACCTAATCTTTTCACCTTTAATATAAAATATGTGATTCATTAGACCTTCAGTAAATGTCAAGTCTACAGACATATTATTTAATATAACAAATTAATATGATTGCATACATCGAACCAAATTGCAAAGTCCAGGAGGGACATAGTTACAAAGTAAAAACATTACATACATACATACATACATACATACATACATATATATGTTTGGTAAATTAACTTTATATGTTACAATCCAACTATTTGGAGTTGTCTTCCATTCAAAATACTTGAAATTGTCTTCCTCTAGATCCCTTTATCAGTTGTGATAAATTTTAGCATTGTTTGTAATAACTGGAAGAATGTTTTACAAAACCCTTCTTTCTTATTACTTTGCAAGCATGTCTCTACAAATGAATTTGGATTTATGGTTCCTTTCCTCAATAGTGAAGACAATATTTTACTAATTAAAAAAATTGATCTCGCGATTTAAATTTAAAGATACCAATATATTCTTGTTGTTGCCATAATATCAATGGATGGAATTCACACCACTAACCTCCGTGCATATCTAAGTTACATGATTAAACCTTGTTTAAATTATTTTTTTTCAAAGCTTGATTAAAAATTTACCATGCCATTTGTTAATTGACACCTATCAAGATTAATGAGAATGGGAAAAATATGATTATCCATTTCAAAAACATTGATAACGTGTGTCCAATTCCAAATAACACATGTCTAAGCGTTTTTTATCCAAATAAATTCATTTTTTCATTTAGGCTTTATAGATTTAAAATTAAAAGTGTAGTACAGTGCAAAATTTGTAAAACATTATAATAAATGTGAAAAAAAAATGTAATATTCTATTTTTTATTAGAATAATTATGCTTTAGCATTCCGAAATTTATATAATGTAGTTATGGCTCTTAATTTGATTCTTATTAGTTATGCAACATTTCCATTTCACAAATAAATTCATGAGAATTGATAATGTATTTAAATATAAATTATATTGATAATATATAGTTTTTTATTTTAATTTTTATGTCTATTATTTGTTGAGATTAATTAAGTTGTTATTTTCAACTTCTAATATTTAAATTTATTTTATGACTTTGAACTCTATATTTAAATTTGGAATGTAATATTAATGTTTTCAATACTGAGATTAGTTTAATATTAATATACATATTTTGCGTTCCATATATTGCTTTTTAGTATGAGTATTGGTTCTTTTATTGTACCTCTATTCAGTACTAATATTTATTGTGTGTGTTATGTTTCATTTGCAACGTTCTGTATGCTAAAATGTGGGGGAATATATGGCAATGTGGAGGAATAAGAGGAAGGTTTATTGGCTGAGCGTTTCTAATTATCATTAAATATTTATTGTTATTCATCATCATGTCGTTAAATGTTATGCTTTATGCTTTATTACTCCGCACTCCATGTAGGATTGTAATGTGGAGGAATAAGAGAAATATTTCTTAGCTGAGCATTTCAAATTGGTATTAAATATTTATTGTACCTGTTATTCATCACCACTCCATCTATTATAAGCAAAGCAGTGCTCCCTGGATGCATGCATTTCTTAGTGCTTTGGTTGTTGGAATTGTTAAAGCGAAGCAATATCCAATTAAAATTTGCTGGAAGGATTATTAGAATGATTTGAAGGGGCTTCTCTTAGCTTCTATCTGCTAAGAAAGGTGCATAATCTTTTAGAGTCTTCCTTTTCTCGACCTAGGGTGCAGAATAGAGTTGTATACAATAGTTTTTAGTCCTGTAGTTCGACATGTGATGCTTATAGACCTAGTATTAGAGAGAAAATAATTATTTTTCGTACTATTCTTCTGGGTTAAAATGGTAATAGTAGCAACAATAAGTAAAATTCCTTTCTCATGAGATTTCTTGAATACATGTATTGATTGTCTTTGTTGGTATTACCATTAGAGTATTTCAATTTTAAAAAAACAACTTGTTAATATCTCTTATTCTTTCGCCCTTGGCAACGTCCTGTAGCAGGTTGGACCAGGGTTGTCCAGGACTTGCCCTCTACCCTAGGGTGTTTAGCTAGGCATCATTTGCCTCGTTTATGGACTATTCCTAGACCAACATCAATTGATTTTAAGATAATTAGACATTTTAGCTCATAGAAGATTTTAAGATAATTTGGTATTTGAACAACCTACATAGGGATAAAGACTTTGGGATAAGTGAGATGTTGCTCCCTTCAATTAACCAATAATCAACTCATTGCTCTATAAAAATAAAATTAAATACTGATCATTATAATATTTAAAATTTGACATATAATTTTAATAATTTCAATTTAAGATTAAAAATTAGTTATATTAATATTATTAATTAATTAATTCAAATATAGTTTTAAAATTAAATTAATTTAGGCTTTCTCTTTTGTTAGCAGAATTGGTGAATTCTGACCACCCATAGCAACACACAACCTAGGGGTGAACTAAAGATTTTTGAATATGGAGCACATGACTAATAATACCTTCAATTTCACAAATATCGCCAATCAAACTACCACTCAAAAGATAATTAATTTAGATTATTAAAATATTTTAAATTTTAAAATGTTATTGTAATATTAATAACTATTATCTTATAAGTTTTTTAAAATATTATATAATTAATTTAATTCTTATTTTTAAAATTAATACATATTAAAAATGGAAAATTTATTTTATTTTCCTTAATAATATATTTATGATCGAAACTAATGGCTCAATATATCAATAGCCTTATAAATTTTATTACCTTCTACTTAAATAAATGACTTCTATTTAATAACAAAGAGCTCACAACTCAACGTCGAATGCACCAAAGAGCTCAGACCTCAACACTGGGTGTAGCAAAGAGCTCAACACCAAAAGGAAATTGAAGAGAAGAATATGTAGCCAATTTGGGCAGTTAAATATATCACGAAAGTGGCATGTACTAGAGAAAATCCATTTTATTTTCCTTAATATCATATTTATTATTGAAACTAATGGCTTGATATATCAATAGCCTAATAAATTTTAGTACCTTTTAGTTAAGTAATGACTTCTATTTAATAACAAAGAGCTCACATCTCAATGTCGTGTCTACTAAAGAGTTCAGAGCTCAGCACCAGGTGTAGTAGAGAGCTCAACATCAAAAGGACATTGAAGAGAAGAATATGCAACCAATTTGGGAAGTGACATGTACCAAGGAAATGGCTTGCAACATAGAAAGCTTAGGCGATTGTGGTTGTCATGGCCTTATCCTGGCAGTAGTCTTTCAACCTCGCATAGGCAGGTGCAACACTGCTACCCAGTTTCTTTTCACCAATACTCTCAAGTACGGACTATGCCTAACATTCAACACTTAGATTATTTTTCAACTTTTACTAAGCATTCATCTTTTTAACACAACAGAAATACATTCATTATCATTATCATTTATAAACATATGCATAGCCAATACAATCTTATTTTAATGGAGAGGGAAACTCCCTGATTAGAGTTTGTCCAAATAATAATAATAATACACTTTTACAAGCTTTTTTATACAATCAAAACCTTTGCTAGGAAACCCCAAGTCACCTCTACACCTCTGCCAATTTTTAGTTTCACACTATCGTTCAGGGTCACCCCACCCTGGGTCACCATTCGTTCATCCTTGCCCCTTAGTCCGTTTAGGGTGGCACTCATTCAGCCTCGCCCCTCTGCCATTCAGGGTCGCACTCGTCATTTAGTAGCACCCCTCTGTGTAGTGATGCCCTCAGTGGCTCGCTTGCTGGGCAAATGTGCCCCTCTGCAACTCATCCGAGCAAGCGTGACCCTCTGCATCTTGTCCACGGCCAGACACAACCCCCTGTAGCTCATTCTGGTAGGGTTACCTCACTGTAGCTCATCTGAGCACGGTCAACCCTTTGGAACTCGTCCGGGGAGGGTCACCCCTCCTCAACTCATCCATTCAGTTTTCTGTTTTCGGTCAAGTCCTTCGTTCCTTGGTCTGCCTACACTTTCGGCCCTCTTATTTGTTCAACTTATTGCTTGTCCATGTCTAGAGTACACCTTGAACTTGCTTTTGAAGCTTTGAATTATACCTTATCTCTTTCACACATTCACCAATATATATGAACTCTCCAAGTGATAAGGTGGGTCAGCTTGCCCAGGCCAACCACTCAATTTGATCATCATACCACATATTTACTTCAACTCACCCCCATGCGCTCACTCATCAAGTCCACATACCCAATCGTGCACCTTATACCATTTATTGGACCATTCTTGGAGTCCTTTATTTATCTCCCCTCAGCGTATCCACTTCGCTATAGGCTGTCATAGATTCCCTTGGCAATTTGTGGTTCTGTGGCCATTATTTTTAGTTGGTTTTCTATTTTAGAGTCCATTTTCTTTTTAGATTTTCTGTGTGATATTTTTATCTTCGGCTATGGTAACCTGGCACAACATGCCTCACCAGAGGATGTGTTGTTGCCGAGGATCTAGTGGCAAAGGTCCTCAGGGTCATCTGCATGCCCAAGACTAAGTTCAAGACACGACAACCATTTTTCACTCTTCCACCCTGCCAAAAATCCAAGAAGAAATTCAACAACTTGAAACTGTGATCACTAATGACCACCATGCTAGTATTCAGACTCTAAGATTCAAGTTGAAACAACCAATTAGGTTCCTAACCCTAAACATACCAGGGAAAGACAGAGCAAATATTCGAACTCCATTAACTTCCACAAGCAGATGAAAAGCACATGAAAACCAAAATGATATAATATATTTTCTGAATGAAATCCAACACATTCAACATCATTGATGCTCTTGCCTTTCTAGTTTCGATGCTCAACTTTGTCACATAAAAGACCATCTCCAATGTGTTCTACTTTCTCACATAAAATACCATCTCCAATGTGTTCTCAAACCTCCAACACCAACAAAAACCAATATTGAGGATCCGACATCTTACTTCATTTTATACTTGATGTTGTGTTGGCCACCCATGTTTTTTACTCTAAGTAACTTAATGTATTTGAGTGATCATGGACTTAACAATAATAAATGTTAGCATTTTAATAAATCTAAACTTTCTTTTATCAACAATTTTGGTCTCCCTTGAACCAAACTGTGACTAAACTTAGCATAAACAATATTACAAATTTTTATATAAAACCATTTTAAAGCCCTCCAATTTCAAATTAATAAAAAACAAGTGAAAAAACCTATCCTCTACTTGCAAACTTATCTCTATAACATTTTCTTAAAATTTAAATTTAAATAATTCATTTTAAATTTAATTAAATCGGGTATAAGAAACAAATTAATGAAATATGCAATTTTGTATGATTTAATTTGTATTATATATTAATTCATTCTTATCAAACAATTAAACATCTACATCATTGGACAAGAATGCCCTCTGTTTTTTGGCAGCACAAACCAAACAATAATGTACAATACCCTCAACGTTGTGGAGACTGATGACTTCATTTTTTTACGTATCAACATCTGAATAAAATCTGAAAAGTAATAGTTGTCGTTGAATAAATTGTGCCCTTGTCGTTGTCAATCTTTCCGTCACAGGACGGAACCCCTCCACAGGACGGAACCCCTCCACGATGCGTGATGGCACCCGTTTTCTAAATGTACCAAAGTGACCAAAAAAAATTACTCTCAGATTTAATTTTTCAAAATCTTCTATACGTGAGTGTATCAAAATTTTTACAATTATATATAAAAAATATATTAAAGAAATTATTTTAATTATATTTATTTATTTAATATATTTTATTAAAATAATACGAATAAAATTGTATACAAAATAAATAGTGTTTAATAATTTTCATAAATTTTTATTAATAACTTATTTTATTTATTTGAATTTAAGATTTTGTAATCAATATCTTGGAAAAAAAAGAAGGATATCACATCAAAATATCAAAATCTAATAATGTATATCTTGAATAATGAGAAATCTTTCGGTAAAAATCACATCAAAATATCAAAATCTAATACTCTAGATGTTCAAAACAACTGGACAAAGTATTTTTGATGTGATTTCTATAGAATTTTTTTCATTATCTTATTTATATTTAATACAATATCATTAGTTTGCAGTTCCAAATAAATAAATAAATAATTTCTATGTAATGTTGTTGTTATTTTATTTTTTCACATTTTCAAATTAAAGTTTAAAAAATAATTGGTGAACACTTTCTATATAATTTTATTTTAGTTTATTTTTTATGTTTTTTTTAAGTATAAGATATTATGAATATGTAGGTAGAAAATAATTTTATTTTGTATAGAAAATTAAATTTAATATAATATATATAAATGATTAGGAAATAAGTTATAATTTATGGGTGCAATTTAATTGGCAATCATTGTGTTATGAATTATTATGTAAATCATGAGATTAAATGTTCAAATTCCTCATGAGGAAGCCAACAAAAATAAATAAATTAGGAAATAAGTTATATAATTGAATTCCCATATGCAATGACAATCAAGGCAAGGGGACATCTTCACATCATCCCACTTGGCCAAAAGATTGGGGGAACTTAATTAATTTATCCTTATACAAAGTCTATGTCAAATTAAAGTATATTATTTTTACATGTCATGTATCATTTGGTATGAAAGGGTGAAGAATTAGATAGAAGATAGATATACATATATATTTCTTAATTTTCAATTATTTAATGACATATGAAGTGGTGACTAATGAAATATATATTTCTTTATTCTCAATTATTTTATAAGTACTTTATCTTTATACAAAGTCTATGCCAAATTAAACTATATTATTTTTACATGTCATATTAAGAGACACATTGCTTGGAAGGATGAACGGTATGCTATTTAAAGGCACCCTGAGATTTATGAAAGCTCACTTTAAGGCGATAAATTCAAATTTAATAGAAACTGACACATATTTTAAAACTTTCCAAAGCCATACGTTGACCCACTGTTCCGGAATAACAATAATGAAATGGTAATAATCTACATTAACGAAAAATACATATCGTATAATAGAGTGCATCTATCATAGTGTATAAGTAATCCCCGCTGTTTCTTTGTAGCACAATCCTATGGAGATGGGATTATAGTAACCGCAAGTGTTGCTATTGAGACCCCCTCAATATTTGGCCATATTTTGTCTTTGCCTTTGGCCTAGCCTATTCCCCTGTTGTATTCTGTCATTTCTAAGATTACATTGGGTCGATTGGATTCCTTTCCGAATGATCCTATGGATAAGTGTGAGTTATTTGTGCTAAAAGTTCACTGTTAATTAGCTTTTGGGAGAAGTTGAGGCATTGGGCTCGTCACTATGTCACTTTCAATTTCATTTAGCTCACTAAGACATGGTATCAATTGATGCAGTGCTTATATATCTGTTGATGCAGTGCTTATAGCCATTATCAATTTAAATGGTGCCACTTAAGGAAACTTATAAGCTACCAATTTAGTTGAAGGCTTTTATATTTTCTTCTATGTACTCCTTTATAATTCTCATATGAGTATCTCCATGATGTCCTCTTTTAACAATCCCGCAACCTTGATATCTACTCATTGTTAACATCTCAATGATAGTGATTATTAATAGGGACATGTATCTTAGTTTCAAGACAAACTCATTTACTCTCTGACTTATGCTAAAATTAAGGGAATTTTACCCTACTCACATCTATTATTAAGTCATGCCTTCATTATGTAGAGTCTTCTTAACGGTCGGTGGTGGCATTAAAAGATGTCAAGGTGGTTTCTCTATCAAGATTTTTTGCGGGAGTTTATATTTTTTCTTCATTTTTTCTATTTTATTGGCCTTGTCCTTTGTTATTTCTACATGAAATTAGTCTTTTCCTTTTCCATGCAACTATAATTCCTTATTGGGTGAGGATTCTCCCTTTTACTTTCCCATAGCTTTTTCCTTCTTTTGTCAAGCCTTATGAATCTTCTTTTGATCTTGTCTTCCTTCTCTTCACTTGCAGCCTTCCCTTGTTGTTTCCAAGTGCTCTATGTTCATTATCTACTCCTTCCTACACATTAGTTTCCTTTCGCCTAGTTCCTCTTTCCTCCAAGTCATAATTCTAAGGTTTGGATCCTCCTCCAATCATTGAGGATAATAGGGAAGGAGAGAGCTAGCACACTCTACAACAAAGTCAAATGTGAAAAGGTTTGAAGCATCCTTTTGGGAGAATACCTTCCAAGCCATTTGACATGAAATTCACATTCTTCAATAGGAAGTTTAAGTTGAATGTCATTTCATCTTAAAAATAGATGTGAAAAGTGAAATTCAACATTAGATTCCAGAGATTGATAACACTGGCACTATGTGCACTTGGTACCTCCAAACTATTGCTATAAACTAGCAAATCAAACTAATAATGGGGAAGGTCTAAGTGGATGGGTGTGAAGAACAACAAAAGATTCTCCCACACTTAAGTGAATCACAACTCTAGCTTATGAAAATTTACATTTAGTTATCTCTAACAGTGAATAAAATAATTTATTTAGACTTCTCCAGTTTGGGGGAAGCCACTTTCTACCCTAATCCTATCTAGGTGGACTCCGACATTTGAAGGTTCATGATTTTATTTTCCATTTTTTTCTTTTAGATC
Organism: Pinus taeda; assembly: GCA_000404065.3. Taxonomy (NCBI): domain Eukaryota; kingdom Viridiplantae; phylum Streptophyta; class Pinopsida; order Pinales; family Pinaceae; genus Pinus; species Pinus taeda. Next base: position 25,620 of record APFE030829526.1, on the reverse strand, counting down.
AATAGTCGACATGGTCCACATTACAATAGTAGGCCTATTAGCCTTAGCATTTCATTATTCTCTCTTTGAATTTTTAATTAGTATAACTATGTTATCAAATTTGGACTTATTATCTAGTCCAAAGCCACATTCCTATGATAATCGTTTGGCTTTGAGTGACACACATGTAGGCATAAGTAAGACTCATCCTATGTCTTTTAAATTTACCTTAGCTTACATAAAATTTAACCTAGCTTACAGAAGAAAAAAAATAAAATCTCAAATTACATATCCTTTGTTGGGCCTACAAAGTTATATATAATATATTATATAATATAATTTATTATATATTCTTTCTATAGCATTTTAAATAATTTTTATAAAAACCACTCAAAGAAAGTCTTTTGGGTGGCTATAAAGTTTTATGTAATTTTGTTGCATCTTAAGGATGCAAATTTTGTTCATATAATATCTCTAGCTTCCATAAAATAAATAGATGTTCAAAAAATATATATTATATAAAAGAAATGGTAGAATATTTCTAGTTATATATGATTATTTAATAAATTGGGCTAAACCATTAAGAAATAAAGGAGAAGATCATGATGCAAATTAAATGTGATATTAAAAAATAATATTATTTTGCCAATGGTTCTTAGCTAAAGTGGTTTTGATTGTGGCTTGTCATCCCATCCACCTAGGTTGAACTCTGAGGCATGCTTTAGCCTATATTGATTAGGCTCAAGTAAGTTTCATAGTGAAGTTGGAATTTAGTCAATTCATAAAATATAATGGAATAAAAGAGTGTGACTTTTGCTATACTAAAATGATGGAATATGAAAAAAACTTTCTATCAAATTATTTGTCTTATATATCATATAACATGGCCATAGAAATCAAATATTAAATAATTAAGTGTAATTTCATTCCTTTTTAAAATCAAATAAACCATATGATTCTTAATGGAATCATCATCAACATATTTCTCAGTGCTTAAATATATTGAATGTCTACTTCCATGTTATTTATTTTTCAACATCATATCAAAATAGCATCATTGAAATATTAATTTTATTTTAAACTAAATAAAGAGTTAAATAAATATATTTTTTAATTTTTATAAAGCTTAAATATTAACAACATCCACAGGGAGGGGCCACAAAATTTAGGGTAGGGATTAGGTGGGAAGACTTGAATCAATAATAGGCTCGGTAGGATTTCTAGTCGGTAATATTGAAATAAGATACTAGCAACTAAAACAACAATTAATACGAAAATATTAGAAAAAAAATTAATAAAATTGGAATTAAAATAGAAACAATATTAATGTGGTCATAGTAAAAAAAAAAAAAAAAAAATATTTTAAATCAAGTTTTATAAATTACTGATGGATAATGTTATATTTATAATTTTTTATGATGTCATTGTTAATTTGATAATTAAATTATAATAAATTTTCTTTCTTTAGACGTCCGATCATCCGCTCGATCAACGGCGAGAAAATATACGAAATATCCAAGTATTATACCTTAGTTAATGTATGATATTATGAGCGGAAGCGATTAACAATGTGTTTATGATTCGCGTATAGCATATACATCTGGGATATAACCATGGTATAATATCTCCTTTTTAATTTAAACCCCGACCTTAAAAAGTGCACCTTTATTAAGCTGATCAACTAAGATATATAATTAGTGTCTTAAATATAATGCATTTAAATAAATTATATAAAATGCGTGACACATTTAGATAACCCATTGTTTAAATTCTACATGGTGAATTAAAAATGGTATATGGTATTTAATAGGTAAATGTTTTGCGTGGAATTTTATTTAAAGTTAATTAATATTAAAAAAAAATAATCATTTAATATAAAAGGGAAAAATTGAGACTATTTAAAAGTGAAAAAGTTACAGAGCATTTAGAATTGCTTCACTGTAATATTTTATTTTGGAAGATAAATTCATCCAAATTATAATGTAGTATTATTGAAACTTTTTAATACAGAGAAATAGTTTTATACTTATGCTTTAAATATTAAAGGACTAATCTATTAGAATAGTAGTATTATTTTTGTCCTAGTTACAATAATTTTTTCTATCAATTACACATAATAGGAAAGTAATAAGAAACAACGCTGCATATTACACTTGTTGAATGTTGTGTGTTAATTGTATCAACTTTTTTCACAATAATATTCAAATTCTCTACGTAGAAAGAGAGAAAAATTAAGTTGAAGTATTTGGGATGTGTTGATGACGTTGTACCCACCAACATCAAGGGATCTTCCTAGTATGAAGTCCCAACTAGACCTCACACCGTTTCGTGTAGGAGCCTCATCTAGTATGATGGCCCGATTGCGATTATCTTAAAGATATCCCTTAGCTCTTTCTTGTCGGCATGTGAGAGTGGTCTGCTTCGTCTTCAAACACCGAGGTTCGCTTGCTTGGTGAGTGCTTAGTGTTACTTTTGTCAAGGTTCTTTCACCATAGAGGGAGGGGGTGGATGTGAATGTCCAATTGGAAGGGAAGAGTCGCAACTCTATCATAGATATAAAAAGTGCACCTTTATTAAGGTGAACAACTAAGATATATAATTAGTGTCTTAAATCTAATGCATTTAAATAAATTATATAAAATGCATTTAAATTCTACATGGTGAATTAAAAATGGTATATGGTATTTAATAGGTAAATGTTTTGTGTGGAATTTTAAGTAAAGTTAATTAAATAAATTAACTAATATTAAAAAAAATTAATCACTTAATATAAGGGGAAAAATTGAGCCTATTTAAAAGTGAAAAAAGTATAGACGATTTAGAATTGCTTCACTGTAATATTTTATTTTG
>APFE030829526.1:0-12659 GCA_000404065.3 Pinus taeda | reverse complement strand
TTGTGAGCTCTTACAAAGTATTCGATTCCATCTTTAACAAGTAGATACTTGTTCTCAGCTCTATAGGAAATAGCTTTCTATCATACAAGTAAGGACTTCCTAAAACAATTCCAGATATATCCAAAGGAATTACATCTAACTCAACCTCATCTACAAATGTTGACCCAAAAGAAAACTTGAGTTTGCACTGTCTAGTCACTTGTAGTTGTGCTTTATCATTCAACCATCCTAATGGGTATGGTTTCTTATGAGGTGTAGTTGTTAATCCAATTTATTTACAATTGCTTCAGAAATTAGATTTACGTGTGAGCCACTATCAAACAAAGTATCAATGTTTTGATTTTTGGAAACAACTCGAATATGGAAAAGCTTATGTCTTTCTCTCTCATGTTCTTCATCGATAACAGATTGAGCAGAATTACTAGTAGATGCTTCATAATTCTTACCTTTTATACCTGTGGCTGCAATGATTGTTTCATCTCCCGATTCTGACCCCAAATTTTTTTGAATAGTTGTAGCAGTCTTCTTCCTCTTGCCCCTGAACTTCTTAGGTCTCAGCTGTGGATGCAGAATCCAATAGTGCTCATCATCATGCCCATCCTTTTTACAGTGAGTGCATCAAGCTTTTCCTTTCTATGTAGTGTTAGCCTTTATTTTTTTCCACTTCTGCTTTATTTTCTCCTTTCTCTTACTTATAGTGGGTTGGGATGGTCCCCCAACTTCTAGATTTCCATTCTTTCCTCTAGCTTCTAAATGAGTAGCTTCTACATATACCTCATCTATACTAGTGGGATTGAACATGAGGATGGTATGCCTCATGTAGCTGTGTAGACCACCAATGTACTTCAAAAGAGTTTTGGTGAGTCTAATGAGATACCCAACATCAATGCTCTCTTTTTGAACTCTTGAGTATACCCTTGCACACTCTGCCCTTTCAACTGCCGAAGAGTTTGCCGACTCATCATGGCTTGTTGCATGTAGGCCAATGGATAGTACTGCTTTTTGATTGTAGCAACAAATTCACTCCAGACAGAGATGGTACTACAATGTTTCTTCATATTAGCTTGGGTTCTACCTTCCCACCAAACCAAGGTAGTGCCTCCTAGGCGTAAGCTTGCCAGCTAATTCTTACTCTTGTCCGAGTCTATGTTCTGTACCCTGCAATGTACATCAATTTGTCTAATCCAATTGTCCAACTTTTTCAGCATTTAGCTCTCCATCATATATAGGCAAATCAAATTTAACATCTAGTTTAATCAAATATGCTTTCTTATTATGGACAGGGCTATTAGGTGGTGTGAGAAAGCTTTCCTATTTCCCCTTTCCTTTTGAGTGGTCATGGGAATGAGACCCATATTTTTCTTTATCATGTTTAGAACCTCATGAATCTTCATCCTTATGCTTTCGAAAGTCCCTATACATTTCTTCTACCATAGACTTTATAACTAGGAAACTTTCTATGAGTTGAGGTTCTGGCCCCATATAACCTTCCTCTAACATTGTCTTCCGAAGATAGACTCTCCCAATTTCAGGATTAGTTTCCACCAACTCTCCTTCTCCTAATTTTATCTTTGATCTAGTGAGCATTCACAGCTAAACCAACACAAGCTTGTCTAACCTTATAGTCTACCGCTTTGATACCACTTGATCTGATAATCACCCTATGAGTGACATTAGTTGAAGTTTTATTAAACAAAGGGTATTACAGACTCATGTGCTGGTGTGTGTTCTGTGTTATTTAAGAAACAGATCAATCAGATTGCCAATACACAGACATTTAAATGGAAAGACAATAGAGAAATACAGTAAGCAACCACAAAGACACAAGCAATTTTTAATAAGGAGTTCACCCTATTCTCCAGGGCTACATCTCCGGTCCAGCTTTTAGTGGTGGCCTTCTTTTATTGTGTCTTTAAACGAAGAATTACAATGCAGGGGCTCAATGTGAGTTCTCCTGAAGCAGGTTTTGCTTGACAGGTGGTTCTTGGTTCCCCAAGCCACTGGAGTACACAGTCTCTTCTTCCCACCAGCTATGTGACCTTGTAGTCTACAGTGGTAAGAGCCCAACGTGGTGCTCAACTCGGATAGATCCCTCTATGGGGTGGCTTGAATCTATCAAGCTTGGTGGTGCTAGATGTTGCCGCTATGTCAGATCTTCCCTCTGTCTCGTCCTTCTTTTCTCTTGCTTTACTTCCTTTTTCTCTGTGTATTTCGTCCTCCTATTGGGAATTTGGTCTTTTCCCTTCGTCTCTCAGACTTCGCTCTAACTTGACTATGTATTCTGTCTTTATTCATGCCTTTTAGCCATTCGTTTCCATGCATGTTCAGTTCCTCTTCCGCCTCTATCAATTCGTCTTCTACAACTGTGCTTGGAGTTCCCTGTTTGGCATCAGCATGAACGCTCAGGGAGTGGCCACATGTCCTCATCTTTGCAGTTTGCCATCCTACTCATCGGTTTGTTTCTTTAGTTACCTCATGGATGCGTTCTTCCTCCAGTGTGGCAGTCAAACAGATTTCAAATCCCTTTAGAGCGCGGCTTAATTCCCTATCGATTCCACTTCCTCCATCGGACACAATCTCAGCAATCTGATATGGGAACCCCAGATCCAACGTCATTCGCACATCCCATGCGGTTGACTTGCTCGACCGATAACATGCGATCAACAGTGGTTTTCCCTCTCCTTAGCTGCCATGTGTCGATCGTTGAGTGGGGTTGCTCTGCTTTCTCCAAAACCATTTACTGTTTGAGGGCGCCTCGATCAATACTGTTAGTTTCCAGAGCACGGGTCCCACCTTGTATGATTAGCACTTTTTTACTTTCTCACCCATGGTTCTCCGATTCGCCATGCATCCAAGTGCTCAGGGTTCCCCCATTTTGGCCCAGTGATGCGTAATTAGCTCCTTTTTCCGATCTGGGGCTTCCAGGGGCTAATTTGACCTCCTGCGCAAACTCCATGGGCCTCGGTCAGTGCGCCCTGACCGAGGTTCTCGTCGTTCCATGTTGGTTGCCATTGCCGCTGGTTCAAGCTATCTTTGATTGTTGTTTCTGGAATTTTTAGAGATTCGTCCTGACCTGATATAGTCATGGTTCTTTACCAGTCTTTGGTGGATCCAATTTGGATCAGTCTAGTTGTTGGAGGTGATCCATATGCATTAATCTTTTTACAAATGTGCCACCATGTCCCACACTTCTTCAATCAAGTGGGACAATAGGAGTATGCGCCCCCTCCTGAATGAGTGCAAATGCACCACAACATAATCAAAATCACATTTCTATGCTCTGTAGGCAGGTAACTACCAAGTCAAAGGAAAGAATGTTGTGCATGGAATACACCATGAGGGAGGCCTTGTTAACACACTCTGCCACACGAATTTCAAGATTGGGAAATGTATGATGGATCCACCACCTTCGCACTTCTTTATTCTACTTAACCATATGATATCTCATTAATGATATCGTCATGTAGACCATACATATGCATTAAACTCTATGAGTGCGTGTTGCCCCATCTTAGTTCTTCAAACAAGTAGAAGAGTAACAATTTGCACTACCCATATCTATCTCAAAATTCAAGCTTTCTAAAACATCATTATATTTATTTAATTTAGTTATATATATATATATTTGGGATGTACGAGATTAGCTTATACTCTAAGAAGAAGTCACTAAGTGATATTTAGACTATCCATCATAAGAAATGAAACCCTCAATTTTTTTTATACGTAAGCTATAAAATGATTTCATATAATCTCTTTAAATATAATAATGCTTTCATACCATCTCTTTAAATATAAGCATATAGTTCATCACTACTTTAAGGTGTCTTTACCTAAGTATTAAAAAGTCAAATCTTTCCACCATTATAGATTTAATGTTATCACACTTTTTAACCATAGGCACTGTTAGGGCGACGACATTATCTACACTAATTGTTGATTATTATTTGAAGGAATGAACAAATTTTTAAATGTCTATTTCATTGTGAAAAATATAGTTGTGATTTTGATTTTGATTGGATTCGAAAATTTATAAACCAAAAATTGACAATATGAAAAGTCATTACAATCTTTAGAAGTCAAAAGATAGATCTTAACAGTAAAAAATATCTTAACTTCATCTTCTTCTTAACAAATAAAGTATATGACAGTTACATACAATCAACATTCAACATAATGTATATGATCTTCCCAAATCACATGATAAGGAGGATGAGGTGTGATCTAAATCACCACAAAAATACTAGAAAAGATGACCAATTCAACTGAGAGATGTTATATTCAACATATCTTATGCACCTGAAAGAAACCGTATTATCAAAACATAAACAATCCTGTCTATATGCCACATTCCTTCAATGTGCAGCAAATAAACAAGATAATATATATATATACAACAAAATTTACAGAAAAGAGTGTGAACAGGAACGCTAGTGATTAAACCCGGAAATGGGAAGTCACCCATATCAAGAATGTATTATTCCCAAGTGATCTCTAAGTGCAATTTGCCAATCAACCCCAGTAAGCCTTTCTTCGATAATTTGTCTGCTTCTTTGTTCAAGTTCCTTCCAATATGTTGGATTGTGGAGCAGCCACGGAGTTGCCATAGAATTTTGATCCTTTCCAGCCATCCTTGTAGCATGGGGTTATTTATGAAGTCCCACCCCATGACCTGATCAATAATAATCTTCGAATATCCATAAATATGAATAATGGGGTTTCTAAGGAAACTATTGAACCATAGGAGCCCTTAGAGAGCTAATGATTTTGCTTTGTTATTGGTACCAGAACCACCATTCCAGTAGACCCCGTATGAGAAATCATCAGTCATAGCTATCTAAAAGCCACATGCACAGGAGTTCCTTTGACTTACCCCACTGAAAAACCCCATTGGTTACATGAATTGCATATTTATATGCTTATGTGGACCAATACTAGTGCATGGGGATTGAGCATAATATATTGAAAGATTAGTGGTGATTCTTTCAATAATAAAAAAGAAATCTTCCAAAGAGTTTTGGAAGACGTACCTGTTTCTCCAATTCCAGATGGCCAACAAGAGGAAAAGGGGAATGGCTCACCAGGAAGATTTTTGTGCACACCACCATTTTAATGAGTCCCTGATGTAGTTATGGTGAATGTATGGGAAGCCAATGAGGGAAGTTATCTTTTTCCATACCTGAATAGTATATTGGCAGTCCAGAAAGATGTGGTCGTTATCCTCAACATCATTTTTGGAAATAGTGCATATCACAGGACCATGCCAATTCCTTTTTTGCAAATTGTCCCATACAAGATTTCTATTATGATAGACAAGCCATGTGAAGAGTATAACTTTAATTGGATCTTTAGTTTCCCAAAAGGCATATAAAATTTGGTGCTCCCCCTATCTGGCGACCATGCTAGAAAGAGTAGAGTATGTGTCGGTAACTATGATGTTATTAGTTGCAATCTTTCCCAACCATATGCTTTTGTCATATGATCCTATGTGGAAAATGTGAAAGAGTAGAGTATGTGTCAGCAAGTATGATGTTATCAGTTGCAATCTTTCCCAACCATATGCTTTTGTCCTATGATCCTGTGTGGCAAATGTCGAGATGCATCATTGTAGATATAGTTTGATTCCACTCCCATTCCTTTTGACCGAAAAACCCCAATTCTTGGGCTCTTTTCCATATAGGGAGCGGTCCTTGCCAACCATTTATGACTTGACCCCAGAGGAATATGCCGCGTCCATTAAGGTGTTGGATAATCCTCTTAGAGATGGTGAAATCTATTCCAACACCCAAGATTGGGTCAATGCCGATGAGAATATGGTTACCCGATTGAAACTTCAAAGAAAAATGGTGGATAAATATATTTTCATATTTAAAGAAGCTTAGCCAGATAGAAAATCCCTGTTTGATGTCAATGGTGCCATTCCTGTACCAAAAACTGAAATCTTTATCCTTTAGATACTTATGTTGAATGATCTTGCTCCATGTTCCAACTCCAAATAAGTCCCTCCAAAGGGATTTTATCAGTACTGCTCCCCTAAAATGACGAAAGTCCATGATTCCCCATCCACCCATACCCTTAAGAAAAGTGATGTTGGATAATTTGGTCAAACGGTATTTTTTCCCATATCGACTTCCCCCCCAGATGAAGTTTTCCATTAGGTAGTTTAGATTGTTAATGATGGATGCAAGGATATGGGAGAGATGAGCCCAATAGACCCCCATTTATGACAGAATGGCTTGAGTGAGGATAACCTGCCCCCCCAAACACAGGCATCTAAACTCCCAACCATAGATGTTGTTGAGGAATCAATCACCAAGCCATTGTCAATCAACAATTTTGTAGCAAGAGAGTTTGATATGATAACCAAGATATTTCAAACCATTTTGAATTGGAATTGCCTCAATACCAAATAAACCTTTGATATATGAAACAATATCCAAGTCAGGTTGTCCATGATATAGAACAAATTTATTAGCATTCATGTGTAAACCATATACATTAGAAAATCTACGGAAAATGTGAAAGAGACATAACCAAGAAAAATGAAAAAGCATACCCATGATGAGAATGTCGTCAACAAAGAGGTTATGAGAAATGCTGATGTTGTTTCCCATCTTCAGTAGTTGAAATTGGTCCTCTAGGACCGCTATTTTAATATGCAAGCTTAGACAATCCATAACAAGCATGAATAAAGGAGGGGATAGTGAACATCCCTGTCGAAGACCCTTGCTAGTCTGGAAGAACTTTCTTGTATACCCATTAATGATGACAACATAGTTGACATTATCCACACAAGCCATAATCCAATTAACACATCTAGGTTGCAATCAAATCTTGATAAGGACAAGTTGGAGAAAACCCCAATCCAGACAGTCATATTCCTTTCGAAGATTAATCTGTATAATAGCAGCATCAAGATGCCTAGTGTAAATCGAGTGCATTCCTTCCTGTGCATTTTCCACAGCATCATGGATGAGTGTATTTGGGAGAAGTCCATTCTGTTCAGGGGTGATGTAGCGAGAGAATGTTTTGTGCATGTGGCCAACAATAGTCTTTGATATGATTTTGTAAATGATGTTGCACAAAGAAATAGGCCTGTAGTCAGAGAAGCGCTTTGTAGAGTTGTTTTAGGAATGAGGGCAATATATGTGGAAGTGATATGGTCACGGATGAAACCCGAGGTCCTGGATTCCTCAATCATGTCTAGAAGATCTCCTTTGAGGGTATCAAAAAATGTGTGAAAATTTAAATCGTCTAACCATCAGGACTAAGGCTTTTTCCTCCCTTAAATGACTTGATAATGCCCAAAAGTTATTCTTCAGAGACTTTCATAAAGAAATCTCCATTTTTCTCAGTATCATACACAATCGGGTAAGGATCAGTGCCCCATACAATATCTTCAATATAAATATTATCATTCTTGACATATGCCATTTGGAAGAATTGAACAGAAGCATTGCTGATCCCTTCTTGAGTCCGGTGAATGTGTCCATCAACGTCCATAATCTCCCATATGGTGTCTATATTGTGGCAATGGTTAGCATATCAGTGAATCAACTACAGGTATTACCTGGCGGTAAATAAACTTCAATAGTGCGCTCATTATCATTTTCTTAAGGTGCATTCATTATCATTTAACATATATTACAGATATTCTATGTTTGGATTTTTCTTTTTTTCACACATTTTAAACTTAAAGTGTCAGATTTTACACAATTTAGGTTTAATGTTTTAAAATTTAAAAAAAGTAATAATAATTTTTTATACATTGCAAAGCACATGAAAAAACACCTCCATAATGTATATTGCAGATATTCTATGTTTGGATTATTAATAATTTCAATTTCATATTATAAAATTAGTATATTAATATTATATTAATTAAAATCAATATAATTTAAAAATAATTAATTTTAGGTTTTCTCTTTTTATAGGGAATTGGCGAATGCTACCACACCATATAGCCACAAAAACCCATGGGTGAACTAAAGAATTTTGAATATGGAGCACATGAACAAATACTTCATTTTTCACAATAACGCCAATTCAAACTTACGACTCAAAAAGATAATTAATTTAAATTATTAAAAATATTTAAAATTTTAAATTTATTATAATATTAATAACTATATATCTTAAAATTATTTAAAATAATTATATATTAATTAATCTTTATTTTTAAAATAAATACATATTAAAAATGGAAAATTTATTTTGTTTTTCCTTAATAGTATATTTATTATTGAAACTAATGGCTTGATATATCAATAGCCTGATAAATTTTAATACCTTCTACTTAGATAAATGACTTCTATTTAATAACAAAGAGCTCAGAGCTCAATGTCGCATGTAACAAAGAGCTCAGAGCTCATCACTGGGTGTAGCAGAGAGCTCAACACCAAAAAGAAATTGAAGAGAAGAATATGCAGCTAATTTGGGTAGTGACATGTACCACAGAAGTGGCATGTACTAGAGAAAAATTATTTTATTTTCCTTAATATTCTATTTATTATTGAAACTAATGGCTCAATATATCAATAGCCTGATAAATTTTAGTACCTTTTACTTAAATAAATGACTTCTATTTAATAACAAAGAGCTCACACCTCAATGTCATGTGTACTAAAGAGCTCAGAGCTCAGCACTGGGTGTAGTAGAGAGCTCAACACCAAAAGGAAATTGAAGAGAAGAATATGTAGCCAATTTTGGAAGTAACATGTACCAAGGCAATGGCTTCTACCAGAGAAAGCTTAGGGGATTGTGGTTGTCATGGCCCTATCCTGGCGATAGTCCTTCAACCATACATACGCAGGTGTAGCACCGCTACCCAGTTTCTTTTCACCAATACTCTCAAGTATGGACTATGCCTAACATTCAACACTTAGACTATTTTGCAACTTTTACTAAGCATTCATCTTTTTAACATAGCGGAAATACATTCATTATCATTATCATTTATAAACTTATAAACAACGAATACAATCTTCTTTTAATAGAGAGGGAAACTCCCTGATTAGAGTTTGTCCAAATAATAATAATAATAATACACTTTTACAAGTATTTTTATACAATCAAAATCTTTGCTAGGAAATCGCATGTCACCTCTACACCTCTGCCAATTTTTAGTTTCGCACTATCGTTCAGGGTCACCACACCCTGGGTCACCCTTCGTTTAGCCTTGCTCCTCAGTCTGTTTAGGGTGGTCCTCATTCAACCTCGCCCCTCCATCATTTAGGGTCACCCTCTTCATTCAGTAACACCCCTCTATGTTGTGATGGCCTTAGTGGCTCGCTCGTCGGGAAGATGTGCCCCATTGTACAGTGATGCCCTCAGCAGTTCACCCGTCAGCCAGATGTGCCCCTCTGTAACTCGTTCGGGCAAGCACGACCCTCTGTAGCTCATCCACAGGCAGATGCAACCCCCTGTGGCTCATCTGGGTAGGGTTGCCTCACCATAGCTCATCCGAGCATGGTCACCCCTCTGCAACTCGTCTGAGGAGGGTCACCCCTCCGCAACTTGTCGGTTCAGTTTTCTACTTTCGGTCAACTACTGCGTTCCTCGGTCCGCTTACACTTTCGTCCCTCTTATTTTTTCACCCTTCTTGCTTGTCCATGTCTAGAGCACACCTTGAAATTGCATTTCAAGATTTGACTTATACCTTATCTCTTTCACACATTCACAAATATATATGAACTCTCCAAGCGATAAGGTGGGTCAACTTGCCCAGGCCAACCACTCAGTTTGACCATCATACCACATCTTTACGTCGGCTCACCCCCATACACTGGCTCATCAAGTCCACATACCCAACCATGTACCTTATAACTTTGCCATCACAATTTTCAATACTTAGCCATTTTTTCGACTCTTCGATTTTTGCACTCTCGAGTTGGCTTTTCGCAACTCGTGTCTCGGGTGTGTTTAACCAACCACCTAGTTCGTCTCACACAAACTCATCCCATCATCACAAATGTTCGCCGCATGACTCGCTCGCCCACCAACTCATCTCATCCAGCTCGTCCCCCACCGACTTGTCACACCCAAGTCGTTGTGTTTAACCAAGGGTGCGTCACCCCAACTCGTTGCATGTCACGCGCACAAGTCATGGTCATGACAGTGGCTGTGGAGGACTCATTGACGATGGCCAGACCTATTAGGAGCGTTGGAGTAATGCTCTCGCATTACTTGATTACCTAGAATTATGTAAATATTTTATCACAATATGCTTTACATTCCTAAATTTTGTGCCTTTCTCCCTTGGGAAGAGGACAAATAAGATGTGAAAAATTTTAATTTTTTAATTGACAAACAAAAACTGATGTCGAGATTTAATAGGGTGAGGAAAAGTTATTATTCCATTTGAATTAAAACCTTAGCTCTTATGTGTTGATTTGTGTGTGTCCACTAACACCGTAGGCCATACTAGTCCTTTTTGCTTTATGGCAGGGACTGATAATAGGAGCACTTCTTTTATAATTTATAATAGTTGACGCGCATAAGATTATAACATATTTAATTGGATCATTAATTAATATGTTATTATATTGAACATTATAAACGATATTGAGTAGTTTACTATAGTGTAAATTCAAGGTTAATTGAATTTTTAAAAGTAATAATTTTATATATAAATAAAGGTGAATTTTATTACTTGCAAAATTTTAGAGTTCAGATTATGAATAAAAGTAATCTTATGTTTTCAAAGACCATAATTAGAAAAAGGTTTATGAAGACAATGATAACTGGAAATAATAAGAAATTACAAAATTTGAAATATAACTAGAGTCTTGGTCTAAGATACATTTCCTAGAAGTATTTATATCATAAGACACACAAAATATCGACACGAGATAACTATGTTAAGGGATACAAATACGAGGAATCCTCGGAGGTTTAATCTTTTGGGGTGTTAATCTCCAACAGATGCATGGGATGTTGAGCAATACCAAGGGGAGAAATCCAATGAAAACTACAAAGGAGTACTCTTTGTTTCTAGCAGAAATTATGGTGATAGCTTGAGTTATGGAGAGCACTAGCAATCATCAAGTCATCCTCATGACATCGCAGGTTCAAGCCCAATGGGCTGACCATCGTTGGGTAACTCATCCAATATTAAATTCCTTTTGCTTTGTTAATATTTTTAATGTTTTATCTTCTATTTGGCGGTTACTTGTATGTCATTCTCAAAGTGCAGTCGGGGTGTGCATCAATTTTGGTTTCTCTATCTTTTGGTGCTTGTTGGACCCTTCTTGGTGTCCTTTATTTGTCTCCCCTCAGCCTATCCACTTCGATATAGGCCTCCATAGATTCCCTTGGCTATTCGTGTTTCAGGGGGCATTATTTTTAGTTGGTTTTCTATTTTAGATTCCATTTGCTTTTCAGATTTTCTGTGTGATATTTTTAACTTTGGTCGTGGTAACTTGGCGCAACATGCGTCTCCAGAGGATGTGTTGTTTCCGAGGCTTTAGTGGGAAAGGTTCTCAGGGTCATCTGCATGCCCAAGGCTAAGTTCAAGACACAACAACCATTTTTCACTCTTCCACCCCTCTAGAAATCCAAGAGAAAATTCAGCAACTTGAAATTGCGATCACTAATGACCGCCACACTACTATTCAGACTCTGAAATTCAAGTTGAAGCAACCAATTAGGTTCCTAACCCTAAACATACCAGGCAAAGACTAAGCAAATATTTGAACTCCATTAGTTTCCACAAGTAGATGAAAAGCACATGAATACCAAAATGATATAATACCTTTAAAAAATGAAATCCAACACATTCAACATGATTGATGCTCTTGCCTTGCTAGTTTGGATGCTCAACTTTCTCACATAAAAAACCACTCCAATGTGTTCTGAAACTTCCAACACCAACAAAAACCAATATTGAAGATCCAACATCTTACTTCATTTGATCCTTGATGTTGTGTTGGCCACCCATATTTTGTACTCTAAGTAACTTAATGTATTTAAATGGACATGAACTTAACAATAATAAATGTCAACATTTTCATAAATCTAAACGTTCTATTATCAACAATTTTAGTCTCCCTTGAATTAAAGTGCGACTAAACTTAACATAAACAATATTACAAATTTTTATATAAAACCATTTTAAAGCCATACAATTTCAAATTAACAAAAAAACAGGTGAAAAAATTATCTTCTACTTGCAAACTTATCTATATAACATTTTCTTAAAATTTAAATTTAAATAATTCAGTTTTAAGTTTAATTAAATCGGTATAAGAAACAAATTAATGAAATGTGCAGTTTTGTATTATTTAATTTGTATTATATATTAATTCATTCTTATTAAACGATTAAACGTTTACATCATTGGACAAGAATGCCCTCTGTTTTTTCGCAGCACAAACCTAACAGTAATGTACAACAGTCTGCTCCGTTTGTTCGCAGGTTAAAGTTATTACATTGTGGAGACTGATAACTTCATTTTTTACGTTATCAACATCTTTCGTTGTCATTACGAATAAATCGGGTCAATCGTTGTCAATCTTTTGGTCATTCATATATATAAAACACAGGACGGAACCCACCACGATGCGTGATGGCACCCGTTTTCTAAAATGTACCCAAGTGACAAAAAACTTACTCTCATATTTAATTTTTCAAAACCTTGTATACGTTAGTGTAATTTTTTTTTA
>APFE030829522.1:105238-128638 GCA_000404065.3 Pinus taeda | reverse complement strand
GGGATCTGGAAGAGGAGATCTACATGAAGCAACCTGAAGGCTTTGTGGTGAAGGGTAAGAAAGAACTGGTATGCAAGTTAAATAAATCTTTGTATGGGTTAAAACAATCACCAAGGATGTGGTATCAAAAATTTGGTACATTTATACGGGGACTTGGCTTCACGAGAAGCAAAGCAGATCACTGTGTGTATTTTAATTTAATTGGTGACTGTGTTATTTATTTGGTCTTGTACGTGGACGATATGTTGCTGGTTGGAAATGACAAAGAAATTATCCGGGATTTGAAGACCCAATTGTCCTCCAAATTCGACATGAAAGATCTTGGTGCTGCAAACTATATTTTGGGCATGGAAATTAAAAAAGATCGGGTAAAGAGGAAGCTATAGTTAAACCAGAGGAAGTATGTTGAGACAATATTGCAGAGGTTTAATATGCAGGATAGTAAACCGGTGAAGGTTCCTATTCCTGTAGGTGTAAAGTTATCTGTTGAACAGTGTCCCAAGACACAAGAAGAGGAAGAAGATATGTCCCGTGTTCTATATGCAAGTGTAGTCGGTAACCTGGTGTATGCAATGGCCTGTATTAGACCAGACATTGCACATGCAGTGGGAGTATTGAGCAGGTTTATGTCAAAACCAGAGAAGGATCATTGGACAACAATGAAGCGGGTTTTCAGGTATTTGCATGGCACTATTGATTATGGTTTGTGCTACCAAGGAAGACTAGGATTGGATAGAATTTTGGATATTCGTGGCTTTGTTGATGTGGACTGGGCTGAAGATCTAGATTAGAGAAGATCTATAAGTGGATATGTGTTGGATGAGTAAGAAACAATCTGTAGTGGCACTATCAACTACAGAGGCATAATACATGATAGCCACTCATGCAAGCAAGGAAGCAGCTTGGTTACAGAGATTGTGTTCAAGTATGGAGTTAGTACAGGGAGGAATAAGGATAGACTATGATAACCAAAGTGCAATTTTCTTGGCAAAGAACCCTGCTTACCATTCAAAGACAAAGAACGTTGATGTTCAGTATCACTTTGTGAGGGATATGATAGAAGACAAAAAGGTGTTGTTAGTAATGGTGGACACTTTGAAGAATACTGCAGATGCATTGACAAAATCTGTGAGCTCTAAGAAGTCCTCTTGGTGTAGAGAAACAATGGGCATTGTAGGGCTAGATAAATGACTAAGCTCTCTTGTGGCTCCCTGTGGAAAGAAAACAACAAGTGGGAGAATGTTGGGTTATGTTATATTCTTTCCACGACTAGCCCACGTAGTTAACCGGGGGGGTTAGAAGGGGGGCAAAGCACCACCTTCGTTGCACTGATTGCATAGCGACGAGAGTCACAAGGGGTTTGAGGGGTACAAGTAACCCCACCCTATGGGGTTCAGGGCAGCGCCTCGGAAAATTTTGGTTTTGGAACCTATGTTAGGTTGGGCAGATCCACCTATGGTTTTGTGCGTGATTTTCGCACATGTTTTTGGACGCGATGGTTTTTCGGTCCATGGTTTTGGACAGGATGGTTTTCGGTCCATGGTATTGGATGCTTGGGCTTATATAAATATGTATTATAACATTGAAAGGAAAATAATAAAAATCAAGCTAGTAGTCCCGGTTTTGGGATCTAGGAGAAAATTTCTATGTATATGTGTTTTATGTGGTATGCTCTCACATTGTTTATTTTTCTGTGTTTTAGAATTCGTATGCAGGTAATTTCTGTACGAGGTTAAAACCTACATGTAAAAATTCCTCGGAAGTCCCTTTTTCATGAAAGGAAAACTACAAAGAAATCAATTCTTATAGTCAAGATAAGACATGTGCGAGAATGAAAAACACGACTAAACTTTAATGGAAACAACACATATTTTCCATTAATCTTTGACAAAAAAACATAAAAAACATGACAATCTTCCACTGAGAATTAGACATGAAAAACCAGATTTGCCGAGAACAAAAAAAATTGTGAAAACAACACATCGATTAATAAACCCTGGAATGGGTAGATTTTTTTATATATAGTCATTCAAAATTCAGAGTTACAATAAAATTACATTGAAAATAAGAGACCATCTATTCAATATGTCATTTTATGGTTATAGTCCTTTTCCAATAACACTCGGGACCATTAACTGTAATTGGAAACTAGAAAACACCACTCAATTGGTCGAAGGGATTCCATCGAAAGGATTCCTTCTAAATTAAAAGTAATTTGAGCATATGCGAAAACTGGATATATAAATATATATATTCCTTCTTAGGAAAGACCGAGAACGACAAAGACATGCAAACCCTCATACCGGGAAAATAATTAAAAACCTAGAACAAGAAAGAGTGGTAAATGTTAGAGTAGCTTGGTGTCATAGTCGTGGCCAACAGAGCTGTGGAGGAGTACAAACCCAGACAGGAAAGAAAAGAACAGATCTGATTCTAAATCTTCCAAACCGCCTTTGAAAATTGATGAATTTTGGTAATAGAAGGTATAAACCCAGAAATGTACTTGAGTGGTAATTCGTAGGCGATGGTCCATCACCAAACCATGGTGGTAAGATTATATAAGAACCCAGTAATAATAACTAGAATAGAAAGAGGAAAAATCAATTTGAAGGGATAAAGAAAATCCACTTTACGGAAAGCGCAATCGATCTATTTCGCCTTTTGCCGGAAGTGTGTTGTCATCGTTGGAAGGAAGAGAGAGAATCCTACAAATTTTGAGTGTGAGTTAATAAACCAATTTTGAGTGTGGGCTAATTAATTTGTATATTCTAGTGTGAGTTAATAAACCAATTTTGAGTGTGGGCTAATTAATTTGTATATTCTATCACCCTCTGTATGTGTTGATTAAAGAATAATTGCATGCTTGGGGCATATTAAATTGATTTGGACATAGTAATTGTTATTTTTTTTTATTGAGGGTAGATTATGAATGGTAAGTGTGCAAGTTACGATTTTGTTTAAAAAAAAACAATTGCTATTACGTTTCGGGTTTTTATTAATTATGGAAATTGAGCAGTTTAAAAAACAAAAGTAACAACATTACATATTACATTGATTTTTCCCTTATTTATTTTTCTTCATATTTTCTCTTTACTGATTTGTATTATTGAATGGACTTGGTTCAATCATTTTCCTCAATAAATTTTACCTATATTATATATTTTCACAATTCAATTTTAAATCATGATACAATATAAAAAGTAAAATTTAAGTCAACACTACAATAAATAACATATTCTCCTTTCTCTTCACAATTTTAATCATAACTTAGAAATATAAAATATAAAATTAATTTTTAGGAATCTTTTGCACTCTTTGTGTAACTATTTATAATTGATTTTAACATTCAATTAACTTTACAACTTAGAAAATATATATTTACATGGATTATAATATAGATTTAACATTGTACATATACCAAGATTGACAACGTATATATATTAAGGGCAAAATTTTTAATCAAAACTTTATTAGTGAAGGGTTAATTTATTATGAGAACATCACTCTTGAAGGGCAAAATTTTTAATTATCGGGAAGCATAAGGACCCAAAACGTAAAAAAAAAATTGTATGACGGGTAAAGAGAAATCCAAATTCCTACCCTGGCCACCAGATTGAGACGACACAAGATACTTCATATTTATTTGAATTTTTCGACATAGAAATTCTACCATAGATTATTTATTTGTCGATGAATTATGATGAGTATAAATTTAAAGTTAAAGAAATAGTTTGTTACAATAGTTAACTTTTAAAAACATTATTTATTTTATTTATATAATATATATACATTATTCATATAAAGATACTAGACGTTGTAAGTTCTTCTCTTTATTTCGTCTTATAAGTTAAAGATGGAATAAAATGTGCACAAACACATTTCAATAAACACTTAACTTTTGTAACAAACGATGATGTTAGGCTAATATTTCATCCACAATTATCTATGCACCTATCTCTATTTTGCTCCCACGATATTTAGTCCATTGATTACTTATATTACTTCTTTTCTTTTTGTCATATCAAATATATCTCATTATTCAATTTATGAAATTGTTAAAACATTCCATAATTACCTATTACTTTTTAAAAAAGTATTCAACAACAATATTGTAAAAAAATTATTATTTTAGTGAAATCATTTAACACCAAAAAAAACATATTATCTCAATTAAAAACCACACATTCTTTTATATTTACATATATATATATAATATATATATATTCCTCTTTATATAAAGGTTAAGATAGTTCATAGCCACCATTCAGAAAACACCATGGGACCCGGTATGGAATATTTAAGGATATGGATTATACCAACTTAGGTGGTTCATGTAGGGACGAGCTCGAAGTTTCAAATATTTAGAGAGATCCATTCCATGGGACCATATGCAAAGTTTTTGAAGAATATGGATTAGAATCAACTTAGGTGGTTCATGTGGGGACTAGCTCCAAGTTCAAAATCTTCGGGGAGATCTATTCACTTAACTGATTGCGACATGCGTTTCTCGGCTAGCTTTGGGCTTATTAGCTTGAGGTTTTAATTTTTTATTCTTTTGGATTAGAGTTTAAAAATGTACATATAAAAATGGATGTCATAATTTTATAACCATTTATTTGGGAAAATATATATTTAATACTAATTATAAATTTTGTATAGGTATTTTAAATAGAATTTTAATGTTAATAAAAATTATTAAATAATGAAATATGCAAAGTGTTTTTGAGTAAACATTTGGAAATATATTTATTTATTGATTAGTATTATTGATATAGAGTGATTATAATTAAAGAAATTTTGATATTTATTTGACAAATTTGTGACGAGAAAGAAAGATTATTTTAAAAAAATATTATGGATTTTATTAAAATATTAATTAAAAAAAATTAATTATTAATTAGTTATTATTATAAAAAAATATTATGGATTTTTATTAAAATATTAATTTTAAAAAATTAATATTATTAGTTATTATTATATATGGTTTGAAATTAAAGAATATTAATTTAAGGGTGGATGGAACTTGTATTGTATTTTATTCATGTACATATTTATTTTAATAAAATAAAAAATGTCATATTTAGGCATTTATGTTATTAGTTATTTAGTTATATATAGAAAACTTAAGATTATGAAATTCGTAACTTTTTACTTGTGAATTTCGATCCAAACCAAACCAAAATATAATATCTAAGTATTCAATAAAATACAATATCTAAGCATTTAATAAAATATAATATCTAAGTATTCAATAAAATATAATATCTAGTCATTCAATAAGATACACATATCATTAGTTATTTAATCATATACGGAGTTATTATGATCAAGGAAGATGATTAGGGATTGAAACTCGTAATCTTTTACCTATGGGATCCTAAACCAAAATGCTAGACTAAGATATGTACAAAGGCATCCACATCATGACCTATTTATTCCTTTTTGGAGGAGTTGCGTTTAAGGAGTAGTATTTGGAAGCAGGAACTCGTAACTTTTCACCTATAAATATTGATCTTTAACCAAATGCTAGATAAAGCTAGTCATTGAGACATACTTAAAATTATTATTTATAAAATTGTTATAATAAAAAAAATGACATAATAAAATAAAAATAATAACTTTTTAATTTGTAAATATAGATTCTTAACAAAAATTTCAAATCCAAAAATTTCAATACAAACAAAAAAATCATGAATTATTTTTTTAATAATGTTTTCATATAAAACAAAAAAACAATAAAACTATAATTTCTATAATTTCATATATATAAATTATTAACTAAACATACCAACCAAATCTATCATCAAAATATTTAAACAATACACCTTATTTCATTACAATTTTATTTATATATAAAAACTATCAAGGCAAACTCAAAATTAACATCATAACCTAAATAATATATTTAAATATTTATTAATATATAATTTAATATTTATTCAAATATTGAATTGTCAACTTTTTAAAAAGAAATAAAATTGACATCATAACCTTTTCCTGTCCTGATCCTATTCCTGTCCTGATCCTAACCTAAGTTAAATATAAATACTTAACCAAAATCCCAAAACATAGATTAAAATGGCTAAGATATTAGCTAATTTTCTTTACAAGGATACAAAAAATGAAATATTAATAAAGTATAAAGACAGTAATGACAATGATGCCCAATCAACCATGATTCTCAAAGCTTGCAAATATGGAATGTGCGAATCTCAAATATAAAAAGAA
Source organism: Pinus taeda (assembly GCA_000404065.3). Taxonomy (NCBI): domain Eukaryota; kingdom Viridiplantae; phylum Streptophyta; class Pinopsida; order Pinales; family Pinaceae; genus Pinus; species Pinus taeda. The sequence goes on along the minus strand of APFE030829522.1, from coordinate 122,410 downwards.
ATAACAAAGAAAATTGCTTTATTTATATTATAGTGTTTGTGAAGGAGAAAGAGGCCACTCAACCCACGATCTCCTTTTATTTATAGAATATTCTTTATGCCTTAAACTAAAATTAAATCATTGTGGATTGGTATGTGAATGTATTCAATACTTTAATATTAATTCTAATTCTAACATACAAAGATTCGAAAGGGGTACCTTCAAAACAAAGTCAAATTTACACCTAAGGTGGCATGTCGGTATGCTCTAACCCTACATCATAATGTCCATCCTTATAAATTTCATAATGTACATCATAATGTCCATCCTTATAAATTTCATTTATTTAATTGATAAGTTAGTATTATTAGTCATCAAGGTTCAATTCGTATAAAGGTGTTTGATCTTTGAAGTTGTTATGAAGATATTGGGTAGTAGTACTTGAAGTTGTTATGAAGGTATTGGGTAGTAGTAGTCAAACATGTAAGGTTTGTCTTCACTTCTCACATGTAAATAAGTAGATAAAATTCATTCTCTTATCATTCTTAAGATTGAGCATTAATGGTTACAACAACCAATTGAGCATTAATGGTTACAACGACTAACTGCAAGGTTATATTGCAGTTGATAGCTTGAATCATAGGGAAGTAAGTTTTGCATTTTTTTTATTCGATTTCAAATTTCCAATGCGGCATCAACCCATTATGTCTAGATTGAAAGAGCAGGCATTTTTATTTGGATATTTTAATTTTAGGTTGACTTATAAGTTTCATGGTAGGTGTGGCTCACACACTATCACACTTATCCTAGGGTTTATAGTGGCAACGAAGGATTCAAATCTTGGTCTCACCCAACTGATCTTGGCTAGCTAGTTATTGATTCCCTTGATTGAAAAAAAAACTATTATACCTTTAGAAGGAGGTGAAGGGCAATGTTGAAAAGCATTAAGCATGAATATAGTCATGATATCAAAGAATGAACTTTTGGTAAAGTCTTCAATGAGATTATGAGAGGCAACAAAATGAGAAGATTAATCCTTGTGGGTGAAGCTCATTTGGCAAAGCATGTGTATGTAAAGTGTTATTTAAAATATTATGAGGTCCTTGGCTTGATCCTCTTATTTAATGTGTGTCCACTTTAGGGGTAGCTTGGTGCACCTAGTAATTACAATGGTAGTAAATGGAATTGACCCTATGTCACATAAGTATAAGACCCGCCCAATTGTCGATTCCACTAGTTACGTAAAAGATAAAAAAAAATGATAGGACTATGGGGAGGGGTGTAAATTGTTAGTGTCAGTATTTGCATACTTCCATCAAGGATCAAATTTTCTCTTTGCATTTTCATTGTAGGGGTCCCATACTGAAATTTTTACACCATTGCATTAGGTCATGTCAAACTAATCCATTGATGGTTGTCTTCTCTTCAGAAAATCTACTTTCTCCTTCATAAAGTATACTTACTGACCCATCTTCAAGTCGTCTTCAGTTATCGTTTCCTGGTCAATTTGCAATCATGTTTTCATTAGGTCATAGGGCATGTTTTCATTAGGTCTTAGGGTTTCATTTCCAAGGTCAAGAGCATGATTTAAAGGTGTAAATAAAGGGCAACAAGGGTATGAGGATGATAAATAAATCAAGATTGATGGCTAGTAAGTCATAGTCACTATATAATTATCTTTTTTAAATTATGTAATTTTCACCTCAAAAAACATGTTTTTGAGGTGAAAACATAGTATTTTTCGTTAATTTGTATTTCTTATGTAATTTTAAGTCACTTTATGTAATAAATGATCTCGACTGCACCTATGCATCTCTCCTTGCTACAAGACAAAGAAACACTGCAAAAATTAGTTCAAATTAAACATTGTTCCCCTGAAAAGGAACAAAGAAGAAAAGGCATTAAAACATAGATTTAGAAAAGGTCAAGAAACATTAGAAAGTGGGTTTTTCTAGTGAAAAATCAAAATCTACTCCTATATAAGGTGTCACATTTCATTTTCAAGTTCATCATTCTCATTTGGTAACGAAGGAGTCAAAAAATGAGGAAAAGAGGAGAGGTTGAGTGAGTTTTGGGCCAAGGAGAAGTGGCGTTGTGTGTTTGGAGCAGTGGAGAAGTGGCGCTGCACTTCAAGAGGTTGGCACTGTGTGTTTTAGGCAGTGGAGGTGGCACTGCGCGTTCAGGGGGTGGCACTACGCGTTTGAGTTGAGCGCTGCGCGTAGGGAGGTTTTAGTAGTGCAAAATTACACTGCGCTACATGTTCAGGAGGGCGCTACGCGTTGAGCAGCAAAGACTAGAAAAGCCTCCAACTTCATAAAAAAATCCAAAAGCACCCTCTCATCTCTCAAACAAGTAAGTGCCCTCACTATACCTCATCATTGAAGTTGCAATTGAAGTGTTTGAAGGAATTTACCATGACAAATGTGAAACCCTAATTTCTCTCTCAATTACATTATAGAAACCCTAATCCCCTCTATTTTCCCACCACCTATTACTAAAACCCTAAACCCCTTCCCTATATCACTCCATAGAATTCTATACCCCTTCATCCTTCATCCCACAAGTTATGTTTCAGAAAAGGATCTAAGCCCCTCTCCCCCATTTTCATGATTCATACCCTCCCCTTCATTTTCTAGCCCACCAAAATACCTTACAAGGTCATTTCCCATCCCCACACTCCTAAATCACTCTTACTCACTCCATTCATCCCTTTTTTAGGATTGCACAGCCTCAAACTTTGCAAACATGGACAAAGAAGACATAGACTATGAGGAGGAGGAAAACACCAGCAGTGACAATTCGATAGATAAACCTCGACATTAGAGAAAACCACACAAGGGAGGCAGGATTATCAGGGAAGATCCATCAAACCTTAGAGAATTGCAGAACTCTCAGTTGGTTGTCACTTGTTTCAGACATCTAGGGTTATATGAGTTCTATGAGCAGGTAGAGAGAGTTCAACACTATCCTGAGCTCACCAGGCTTTTTGTAGCCCATCTTTAGGACAACACGGTGATTCTTGTTGGGGTGACATTTATAGTTTCACCCTCCATTACTGCGGATGCAACCATGATTCCAAATGTAGGGGAGAAGTGGTACAAGGCACAGGACTTGGATGAACACTATTATTTGCCTTCTATCAAACCCTGGTACAGAAATGAGGTGAAAAGACTTTTTCCTTTCAAATTTCTTGAAGACAAGTATGTCCCCATGATGAAAATCATCATGAAATATTTCACTTGTGAGGGTAGATTTTCTAGACTGTACACCTATCACATCAGGCTTCTCATGCATTTTACCAGGGTGAGGATGTTAAACCTCCCTTATTTCTTGTTTAAGAATATTGAGAAGATAACCCATTTTGTGCAGAAAAAGCCATACCCTCAGCAAATGAGTAGTCTTTATCATTATTCCCTGATCAAGATGATTGTGCTTCATCATATTAGCCTCCTCAACATCTCTTGGGAGACATTTATTGCTCATGACATCTTTAGGGGTCCTCAAATTCCTCTACCAATGTCTCAAGAATCAGGAGGACCTTCTAGCAGTGCTCAGGTGAAGACAGATGAGAAGGCCAAAGAGACCAGAGCTACTGAGGTGCCCATGACCTACATGATATATCAGAGGGGCATAAGGAGATTGTTTGCAGCTGATAGGAAAATGTTTGCTCCACAGGATGTGGAAGGGACTTTGCCTTCTTCATCAACTCACAGGAAAATTCTAGCTCCATAGGATGTGGAAGGGGCTTTGCCTTCTTCATCAACACAACAGGTACAAGTGCATCAGCTGCACAAAGGGAAAGAAAATATGTCGGAGGAAAGTTTTGATGATGAGGAGGAAGAGAGAGACTTTGACTTGATAGAGCATGATGAGCCTTAGCAACATTATACTCATCATGGCATGGAGACAATTGAATTAGAGGCTCAGGATGAAGAAACAGTAAAGGACATCATCATATAGGAAAAGGAGGCTCAAGTCTAAGCATTGATGGACAATTGGAGAGAGCCAAGTATGTCATCACATATTTGGAACAAGATAACAAGTAGTTGAGTGACAAGCAAATCCTCATGGAGCTGGAACTTCTCAAGGTAAAATGACAAGGAGGCACAGGTCACTTTGTCTCCTATTGAGAAGGAAATTGAGGATGATAGAGAGACTTGGCTTGAGAGAGTCAATTTTCACCCAGAGAAGCTATTATAGAAGGCCAATAGGGACAACCATATGATCAGGCACATGACCTACGATTACAGGACCTGAAACAAAATTTGCAACATAAGGATCAAAAAGATAAAAGCTAGGCTAAGGTGGGCTCAAAAGGGAAAAAAAGAGGAGGATAGGCTTAGGTTTCTTGCTGAAGCTTCCTTGGCTCATCAAGGTGCTTGATGGTGGTGCTTATCACTAATTTTGGTCAGGTTTGGAGGAGATTTTTCTTTTTGCAAATTTTGGAAATTGCACACAGAAAATCTGGCTCGACGCGCAGTGCCACTGGCGCTGCACTTTTCCTAGGGGCACCCAATGCATAAATGGCTTGCATTTTTGGATTCAGAATGATGAGTACATGCACCCTATGGATTTTCTAAGTTTTTGGGTCAGAACTGGTCCACCAAAAGGTAAAAAACACCCTACAAATGACCTTTTTGCCACTTTTTGGACACACAAAAGAAGTCTTGGGAGAATCAACTTTTGAGGGGCCAAAGGAGCTTCAAATGAAGAAATTCTAGGTGTTTTGGAAAGTATACTTGAATAGCTTTCGAATGAGCTATCATGAGATCAATTTGGATTACTAGAAGGCTTCCAAAAAGGACATGAAAGTGGCACTGCGCGTAGGGAAAATTTTGCACAGGATGGCTATTTTTCTTTGTTTTGACCGTGTTCATGGATTTTCTCTCATGGAGGATTTTTTTTACTGATGTAAATGATGAATTGGCTTGTAAATATGATGGATAATTAGTATTAGAAGGTAGATTCATTATATTAAAATTCAATTTGAGCTTAAATGAATCAATTTTTTCACTTTTAGAGGCAAGTTGTTAAGATGCCTATATTCCAGCTTCTTGTTCAGAGTTGGTTATACTAGCTCCTCATCTTAAGGATTCGCCCCCTGAGGATGGGAGGATGTTGAAACAAAGCCTATATCTTGTTCTTCTTTCTCATTGTAAAGGGCTGGACTCAGCTGGATGCTTATGCCTTGATGGTACATCATTTTGTAGCAGTTTAGCAGGAGATTAATAAAAATTGCAGCTATTTCTTTGGGATCCATGTGGTATGGAGTTTAGTTCAGTTTCTTCTGTTGTGATCATATGTTAATATGTTTTGTGTAATTCATTAATCATTTCATTGCTTCTAAGTGAATCTTTTCAAGTTGATAGGCAGAATTCATAACATCACTGTTCTGCTTTGGGGAAATATTCACTATTATATGTTTTCGACAGTTTAGGAAGGATCCATGGTAATCACATGCTCTTCATAGCTTCTCACCAATCTTAAAACACCTCACCCATCAATCCCCAGAGTGCTAAGCCTTATACCTACCTTGCCCCATTGAACACCTTGCAATTTTGACCTAATTCCCTAGCCCTAACTATCTGGCTCCTCCTGATCCAGCAAAACCCCTTCTAAATCAAATCAAACCTTGTGTTACTATACCTAGCCTATTATCCTTTTCCCGATTCAGTCATCTTGGTTGAGATCCTTACGAGAGAGCCCTCTCCCAGCCTAGTAGGGCTAGCTACTTGGCTAAGCGTGGTTTGTGGTTACCCTAGCATTGCCTTCCTTCAGCCTGAGGTTTAATCTAGGTGATAACATAAATCTCAAAATAAGTGGACGAGGTGGGAAACCCATCTCTTGTTTTGGTAGAGGAGAAAGATTTGGGAAACCCAACCCATGCTTTGGTAGAGGAAGAAGATTTGTGCGCTAAAATAAGAAATCATGCCATTTGATGATCTGCTACTAAGCTCATGCAACACAAAACATTGTCATAATGATTTACAATATGATGAGACTTTCATATCTTTATAAGAATACAACTTACTTTGGGGACAATATAACGATAATGAATGGAGCATGAGGTGTAAATTCCATTAACTTTTGATGTGAAGGTTAGTCATTTAGACAACGAGATGATTGTTGATACCATGTTGGATTTTGCTTAGGAGTTGGTATGAATCATTATTTGTTTTTTATTAATTTGGATGTTTAATAGATCAAAGTTAATAAGGAACTAGGGAACTACAATATATATTATAAGCAATATGTACAATGTTCTATTTATTGTTACGCATTTGATTTATAAATCAATGTATTATTTGATGCCCCATAGGCTCTATGTAAAATGTTTAGGAGGTGATAGGTGTAGCATATAGGAACTCATGCGATTAGATGATCATCTTTGCTACATATCTTAGTGTCATAAGAAGTGTTATCAATCTTTTTTATGGCTTTGGTTGAGCCAACGAAGTGTATTGATGTATGTATCATCTAACTATTATTATCATTATTATGTATAGTTATTTTTATTTTCAACTCACATCTATGGTAGTTATTTATTTATTCATTCTAAATATAAATGAATGTTATTCATTAATAAAAAAATTCACAAATCCTTCCTAAAAAAGGCTCACATAAATGACTAAAATAAATAAAAATTTCAAACATTTCCCAATTGAAATGTGCATAGATTTAGTACCTTAATGGATATGGTTTCCTTTAGACTTACTTGTGAGGAAGAAGGTTGATTATAATATATTTAATGTGAAAGAGATAGTTACCTCCATCTAGTGCCTTTTAGGAATTTTCGAGAAAGAAATTCCATCTCTAATTATTGTTGTACATTTTCTCACATGAGGAAGTTAATGAGGTTGTCAAATCCATCGGAGAAACACAAAAAAGAATATGAGAAAGAATATTAATGGCATATCTATATGAATGTGTATATAGGAGTCTTAAGGTATGTGTATAGAGTGGTTACTTGTATGTTGAACATTTTAATGCTTGTTGGGGCAAGTGTAGTATTGACTTACAAGCATCGAGTGTTTAAGTAATGTAAGTGCAGCTAATAATGTAGGGTTTCTTTGTTCCATGTGTTTCATGGCGATCATTCTTAAGGGTTTTTTTTTTTTCACCTTGTTGAATGTGTTGTGTGATAGGCATTAATTATGTGATAGAACAACTTGTTGATTATTATGTAGGGATCTTATTAGTACTTAATAGATCTCAATTTAAAATGAAAATATGTTATAGGTCATGTCTAATGTATCTATGCTTGCTATCGTAAATGTGTGCACCTATATGGAAGAAATGTATGAGAGATATTGAGCTTATTGGTTGCTAGTTGGAGCGTGAAACAAGAAACTAGATCTGTCATCTCCTCACCATGGATACTTGAGATCATTAATTTCTTGTTCTTGCAAGTCACGAGATTATTGAAGAACTCCTCTAATATCTTTAGGGCATTAATTAGTTGTCTCTCCTTCCCCTAGTTAGACGCAAAAGTTTCTATATCAGCTAATGAGTCATAAGAATGTAAAATGTGGCCTCCACACGCTCATCAAAGGCATTGGTGAACATAATTCTAGTACAAGGAGAAAAGGCTTTTTGCAGAGGTTTTTGTAAAGACACTTACCCCTAATTTTATTTTAATGGATATTGCTAGTAGATGTAGAGAGAGGCTTTAGTCAAGGTTTTAGGTTTGGTTTTCCTAAGATAATTTGACACATTAATGTTTTATGTTAACACATATACAAGTGTTCTTAGAAATATAAACACACTACGAATAAAAGTTAAGAAAGTGCCCCATACACACAAATCCCACTATAACATCCACACCTTGATCCAAGTGGCCACCCACCTATTCCACTTGGAACCCCACTATTTTTTATTTCATTTTCCTTAATTGTAGCGTAGTTTACTATTTTTGGTAGTTTTTCGGGTCTTGAACTTCCAAAACCTTTTTTAGGCCCTAAATGATGTTTTTTTTGGAAAACATGCACACCTATTCCTTGCAATTAGGGTTTGCAGTCAAAATTTGTATTCCTCGGATAGATTTTTGTAACAAGGTATTGTACTTGTCAAACAAAGATCGTATGCCAAAGTTATGACCCCAGGAAGTTGCTATTCCAATTTACCTAACAGGGCCCACAAACTTTCGACGCTTCATCTCCTAAGGTTAGGTTTTTGGATGTTTATGGTTTTCCATTGTTCCTCAATAATAAATAAGCCTTTGAGCCTCATTGTAACACAGTTCATAAGACATCTAGCCACCAAATCTCTCCTCAGAGATAAGCTACCATCGCTTGAGCTAGTTTATTTCCATTCTACATGTAAACAATTTTCAGTACTTTGTTATTAATGAATTGAAGTTATGCTTTTGTTGTATGTTTGTGTTTCTATTTATATTTTTATTTAATTTTGTTCTTTCATAAATCTGGATCACACCCACCCCCAAAAACCCTCGGACCCCCCAGCCCCTACCCCACACTTGAATTTTGTAAATCTCTCCATTAAAAAAAAAATCTTACTGGTGCATTAAGCCAATCTTATAAAATTTATTATGGCCCTAACTATGTATATGCACCATTTCTTTAGAGTACAAGGCACCCCACTATAGAATTAAATTAAAAATAAAAATTAAAAACCAATTTACACCTTCAATCATTAGAGTTACTTGTCACTCTACATTTGCTCCATTGCCCCTACTTTTGAATTGTTGGATTTCTTCAACAATCTTATCCATGACATTTTTCATTTCATTCTTGAATTTTCCAAAACCCCTTGGATATAATTTGTGATTTTTGTGGAAATCACAACTCTGCAATAGGGACAAGATCTTGTAATTTCTTCACTACCCCTTAATTAATATTTTCACTATTCTAATTTCCCATATTAGTAGTTAATTTCCATTGTTGCAACTCCATTTTTTTCATGCAACATGTATTGTGTGTATAGTAACTAGTTCCCTCAATCACCTTAAGCCAACCAAGGAATTGAAATATTTAGTGCACATATTTATTCCACTGCTTGGTTTAATGCAAAATGCTCTAGTGCACCATTCTTGGCATGGAATATCCATGCAAATGCATATCTTAATGCAATACACATGTGGCTTGTGTTAATGGTGCATGTGATTATAATATATGCACAAATGTTTTCTATAAAATTCAACACATGTATTTATTTTTTAATGTAGTGCATTTTAATGCACATAATGGTGCGTAGGTGGACGACTCAACACACTTAAAATAATCCCATCTCATTATCTAGGCTCACCAAATTGGCATATTATTTGGGCCTTCCATTTGTAGTATACTTGAATGGGTTGGAAATCTTGTTTGACATTATGAATTCTTCCACACATATTTGACACACTGAAGAAAAATAGGCACATCAAAGTTATTTACCAAATTCTAATGCATCAAATTTTAAATTCAACCTTGAGTGATATTACAACTGTTAATTTGTGATGTAGGTTGTACCGACAATCAAAATGAATGATAGGAAAAGAATTGAAACACACATAAAGATAAATATAATAGAGAGCATAGTAATATGGTGAAAACCAAACTTCTATTAATAAATGAAATAGCATAATATTGTAGAACACAAATTGGCTAGAATGGTGGTAGCTATCTCTAAGAGAGAAATGGTAGCTACACGCATTCACAAAAGCTATTACAAGAGGATGAAAGAATGACCTTTTAATATAAATAAGAAATCCTATAGGTCTAAAACCCTAACTCTAGAATATGAAGTGCCAAAAGGTTTGTAGGCCCCAAGGTGGTTGGCATGTCAACTACCTAGGGGTGAAACTTTTCCATACAAGATATGTTTTGGGTGCATAGTAGCTTGTTGGAAAGAAATATCCTAGGTATATGACTTTCAATTGAGGCCAGGAAATGCCACAATTACCCTTAGCCCCTGAATTACCAAAAAATGACACTTAGAGCCTCAAAATGTCCCCAAAAGTTTGGGACCCAAAAAAACATAGAAAAACTACTAAGAAGATAGAGATCCATTGAGTTAATGGAAGAGTTGGGTGGCCATTAATATCCACTTGCTTCAATCCTCTGCACTTAGCAAATAATGGTCTCCATTGTGTCCTTTTTCCTCATTATATTGGGAAACTTTTGTTGAATTTGGCTTATGGTCAGCTACTTGCCTTAGTGAAGAATCTTCCTTACTTTGACAACATCATAGAGTTGTATGTGTTGTTGGAGGGTATCCTTTTTCTTGGTTTTCATGATTTGATCCACTGTAGCTTGTTCAATGCATTCAATATTGAGTTATGTGGGGGAAAATTGCTTATCTTCCTTTAAGGTGTCCCATGGAGGTGGAAAATATGCTTGAAGTAGATCAACACTAAATACTAGGTGCAAGCTAAGGAAAGGCGGAATATTCAATTCAAAACCATTTTCCGCCATAGCCTTTGTGATTCTCTAAGACCCATACCAAAATGTTCTATGTTTCCTATGGGGGCATGTGAGGTGCTCTTTCTGCAAATGCAACCACACCTTATCGCTAACCTGAAACTTGTGTGGAACCCCTTGCCAATCATGTCACTACTTGTACTTGGAATTAGCTCCTGTAGGATATTATGAACCTATTATTTGAGGTATTGGATCCATTTAAAAAATTGGTTACTCTTTTTTCTTCAACTTGAGCATGGGAAGACTCTATTGGTGAAGATGAAATGGGCATAACTACATGAATTAGGGTCAACAGTTGGAACCCCAAGCACACTTAAAAAGGACTATGGCCAATAGAGTTGTGGAGGGATTTGTTATAGATTTGTTGAACATATTGAAGGCTTTCATCCTATATATGTGGATGCTAGGAGTTGTACAAGTGAAATACATGTACAACCATCCTTTTAACCACTTTTGTTTGTCCATCTATTTGGACTTGAAAGACGATCGATTTGGTCAAATTGGTATTCATTAGATACCATATGATGGACCAAAAGATACTAAGGAACCCACTATCCCTATTTAAAAATAATGGTCCAAGGTAGCCCAAAACAAACCCAAACACACTCAAAGCAGAGTTTAGTAGTAGCTTTAGCTGTGATACTTTGCTTGCATGGTGTTAAAATGGCCACTGTAAATAATTGTTCGATAACCACAAATACACAATCATTACCATGCTTGGTAGAGAGAAAAAATGACATCTAATCCATGGATATTGACTCCCAAGGCTTATCTAAGGTAGGTATAGAGTTTGGAAGCGGGAACTCATAACTTTTTACCTATAAATATCGATCTTTAACCAAATGCTAGATAAAGGTAGTCATTGAGACATACTTAAAATTAGTTATTTATTATTTTTAAAGTTGTTGTAATGAAAAAAAACTACATAAAAAAATAAAAATAATAACTTTTTAATTTGTAAATATAGTTTCTTAACAAAAATTTCAAATCCAACAAAAATATCATTAACTATTTTTTTAATAATGTTTTCATAATTAAAAAAAAAAAAAAACAAACATAAAAACTTATTAAATTTCTATAATTCAATATATAAATTATTAACTAAAAATACCATATCTATCTATCAAAATATTAAACAATGCACTTATCTCATTAAATTTTATTTATATATAAAACTATCGAGGCAAACACAAAATTAACATCATAACCATAAATAATATAATTTAAATGTTATAATATTATAATTTAAATATTTATTCATATATTGAATTGTCACCCTTTTAAAAAAAATAGAATTGACATCATAGCCTTTTTCTGTCCTAATCCTAACCTAAGTTAAATATAAATACTTAACCAAAATCCCAAAAGCTAGATTAAAATGGCTAAGATATTAGCTATTTTTTCTTTACATGGATACAAAATCTTTACTTTAATGGTCAAATGAAATATTAATAAAGTATAAAGACAGTAATGACAATGATGCCCAATCAACCAGGATTCTCAAAACTTGCAAACATGGACTCAAATATAAAAAGAAATAACAAAAAAATTGCTTTATTTATATTATATTACAGGTGTTTGTAAAGGAGAAAGAGGCCACTCAACCCACGATCTCCTTTTATTTATAGAATATTCTTTATGCCTTAAACTAAAATTAAATCATTGTGGATTGATATGTGAATGTATTCAATACTTTAATATTAATTCTAATTCTAACATACAAAGATTCGAAAGGGGTACCTTCAAAACAAAGTCAAATTTACACCTAAGGTGGCATGTCGGTATGCTCTAACCCTACAACGTGCAATTCGTCGATTCCATCCTTATAAATTTCATAATGTACATCATAATGTCCATCCTTATAAATTTCATTTATTTAATTGATAAGTTAGTATTATTAGTCATCAAGGTTCAATGTGTATAAAGGTGTTTGATCTTTGAAGTTGTTATGAAGGTATTTGGTAGTATTAGTCAAACATGTAAGGTTTGTCTTCACTTCTCACATGTAAATAAGTAGATAAAATTCATTATCTTATCATTCTTAAGATTGAGCATTAATGGTTACAACGACCAACTGCAAGGTTATATTGCAGTTGATAGCTTGAATCATAGGGAAGTAAGTTTTTCATTTTCTTTATTTGATTTCAAATTTTCAATGAGGCATCAACCCATTATGTCTAGATTGAGAGAGTAGGCATTTTTATTTGGATATTTTAATTTTAGGTTGAGTTATAAGTTTGATGGTAGGTGTGGCTTGCACACTATCACACTTATTCTAGGGTTTATGTTGGTAATGAAGGATTCAAATCTTGGTCTCACCCAACTGATCTTGGCTAGCTAGTTATTGATTCCCTTGATTGAAAAAAAAACTATTATATCTTTAGAAGGAGGTGAAGGGCAATGTTAAAAGGCATTAAGCATGAATATAGTCATGATATCAAATAATAAAATTTTCGTAAAGTCTTCAATGAGATTATGGGAGGCAACAAAATGAGAAGATTAATCCTTGTGGGTGAAGCTCATTTGGCAAAGCATGTGTATGTAAAGTGTTATTTAAAATATTATGAGGTCCTTGGTTTGATCCTCTTATTTAATGTGTGTCCACTTTAGGGGTAGCTTGGTGCACCTAGTAATTACAATGGTAGTAAATGGAGTTGACCCTATGTCACATAAGTATAAGACCCGCCCAATTGTCAATTCCACTAGTTACGTAAAAGATAAAAACAAAATGATAGGACTATGGGGAGGGGTGTAAATTGTTAGTGTTAGTATTTGCATACTTCCATCAAGGATCAAATTTTCTCTTTGCATTTTCATTGTAGGGGTCCCATACTGAAATTTTTACATCATTTCATTAGGTCATGTCAAACTAATCCATTGATGGTTGTCTTCTCTTCAGAAAATCTAATTTCTCCTTCATAAAGTATACTTGCTGACCCATCTTCAAGTTGTCTTCAGTTATAGTTTCATGGTCAATTTGCAATCATGTTTTCATTAGGTCTTAGGGTTTCATTTCCAAGGTCAAGAGCATGATTTAAAGGTGTAAACAAAGGGCAACAAGGGTATGAGGATGATAAATAAATCAAGATTGATGGCTAGTAAGTCATAGGCACTATATAATTATCTTTTTAAATAATGTAATTTTCACCTCAAAAAACATGTTTTTGAGGTGAAAACATAGTATTTTGAGTTAATTTGTATTTCTTATGTAATTTTAAGTCACTTTATGTAATAAAACTGCACGTATGCATCTCTCCTTGCTACAAGACAAAGAAACACTGCAAAAATCAGTTCAAATTAAGCATTGTTCACCTTAAAAGGAACAAAGAAGAAAAGGCATTAAAACATAGATTTATAAAAGGTCAAGAAACATTAGAAAGTGGGTTTTTCTAGTGAAAAATCAAAATCTACTCCTATATAAGGTGTCACATTTCATTTCCAAGTTCATCATTCTCATTTGGTAAAGAAGGAGTCAAAAATTGAGGAAAAGAGGAGAGGTTGAGTGAGTTTTAGGCCAAGGAGAAGTGGCGTTGCGCTTTTGGAGGTTGGCATTGTTTGTTTGGAGCAGTGGAGAAGTGGCGCTGCACTTCAGGAGGTTGGCACTGTGTGTTTCAGGCAGTGGAGGTGGCGCTGTGCGTTTAGGGGGTGGCACTACGCGTTTGAGTTGAGCACTGCGCATAGGGAGGTTTTAGCAGTGCAAAATTACACTGCGCTACATGTTCAGGAGGGCGCTGCGCGTTGAGCAGTAAAGAATAGAAAAGCCTCCAACTTCATAAAAAATTCCAAAAGCACCCTCTCATCTCTCAAACAAGTAAGTGCCCTCACTATACCTCATCATTGAAGTTGCAATTGAAGTGTTTGAAGGAATTTACCATGACAAATGTGAAACCCTAATTTCTCTCTCAATTACATTCTAGAAACCCTAATCCCCTCTATTTTTCCCACCACCTATTACTAAAACCCTAAACCCCTTCCCTATATCACTCCATTGATGGTTGTCTTCTCTTCAGAAAATCTAATTTCTCCTTCATAAAGTATACTTGCTGACCCATCTTCAAGTTGTCTTCAGTTATAGTTTCATGGTCAATTTGCAATCATGTTTTCATTAGGTCTTAGGGTTTCATTTCCAAGGTCAAGAGCATGATTTAAAGGTGTAAACAAAGGGCAACAAGGGTATGAGGATGATAAATAAATCAAGATTGATGGCTAGTAAGTCATAGGCACTATATAATTATCTTTTTAAATAATGTAATTTTCACCTCAAAAAACATGTTTTTGAGGTGAAAACATAGTATTTTGAGTTAATTTGTATTTCTTATGTAATTTTAAGTCACTTTATGTAATAAAACTGCACGTATGCATCTCTCCTTGCTACAAGACAAAGAAACACTGCAAAAATCAGTTCAAATTAAGCATTGTTCACCTTAAAAGGAACAAAGAAGAAAAGGCATTAAAACATAGATTTATAAAAGGTCAAGAAACATTAGAAAGTGGGTTTTTCTAGTGAAAAATCAAAATCTACTCCTATATAAGGTGTCACATTTCATTTCCAAGTTCATCATTCTCATTTGGTAAAGAAGGAGTCAAAAATTGAGGAAAAGAGGAGAGGTTGAGTGAGTTTTAGGCCAAGGAGAAGTGGCGTTGCGCTTTTGGAGGTTGGCATTGTGTGTTTGGAGCAGTGGAGAAGTGGCGCTGCACTTCAGGAGGTTGGCACTGTGTGTTTCAGGCAGTGGAGGTGGCGCTGTGCGTTTAGGGGGTGGCACTACGCGTTTGAGTTGAGCACTGCGCGTAGGGAGGTTTTAGCAGTGCAAAATTACACTGCGCTACATGTTCAGGAGGGCGCTGCGCGTTGAGCAGTAAAGAATAGAAAAGCCTCCAACTTCATAAAAAATTCCAAAAGCACCCTCTCATCTCTCAAACAAGTAAGTGCCCTCACTATACCTCATCATTGAAGTTGCAATTGAAGTGTTTGAAGGAATTTACCATGACAAATGTGAAACCCTAATTTCTCTCTCAATTACATTCTAGAAACCCTAATCCCCTCTATTTTTCCCACCACCTATTACTAAAACCCTAAACCCCTTCCCTATATCACTCCATAACATTCTATACCCCTTCATCCTTCATCCCACAAGTTATGTTTCAGAAAAGGATCTAAGCCCCTCTCCCCCATTTTCATGATTCATACCCTCCCCTTCATTTTCTAGCCCACCAAAATACCTTACAAGGTCATTTCCCATCCCCACACTCCTAAATCACTCTTACTCACTCCATTCATCCCTTTTCTATGAGTGCACAACCTCAAACTTTGCAAACATGGACAAAGAAGACAGAGACTATGAGGAGGAGGAAAACACCAGCAGTGATAGTTCGATATATAAACCTCGACATCAGAGAAAACCACACAAGGGAGGCAGGATTATCGGGGAAGAGCCATCAAACCTCAGAGAATTGCAGGCCTCTCAGTTGGTTGTCACTTGTTTCAGACATCTAGGGTGCTATGAGTTCTGTGAGCAGGTAGAGAGAGTTCAACACCATCCTGAGCTCACCAGGCTTTTTGTAGCCCATCTTTAGGACAATAAGGTGACTCTTGCTAGGGTGACATTTACAGTTTCACCCTCCATTATTGCAGATGCAACCATGATTCCAAATGTAGGGGAGAAGTGGTACAAGGCACAGGACCTGGATGAACACTATTATGAGCCTTATATCAAACCCTGGTACAAAAATGAGGTGAAAAGACTTTTTCCTTTCAGATTTCTTGAAGACAAGTATGTCCCCATGATGAAAATCATCATGAAATATTTCACTTGTGAGGGTAGATTTTCCAGACTGTACACCTATCACATCAGGCTTCTCATGCATTTTACTAGGGTGAGGATGTTAAGCCTCCCTTATTTCTTGTTTAAGAATATTGAGAAGATAGCCCATTTTGTGTAGAAAAAGCCATAGCCTCAACAAATGAGTAGTCTTTATAATTATTCCCTGATTAAGATGATTGTGCTTCATCATCTTAGCCTCCTCAACATCTCTTGGGAGACATTTATTGCTCATGACATCTTTAGGGGTCCTCAAATTCCTCCACCAGTGTCTCAAGAATCAGGAGGACCTTCTAGCAGTGCTCAGGTGAAGACAAATGAGTAGGCCGAAGAGACTAGAGCTACTGAGGTGCCCATGACCTACATGATATATTAGAGGGGCATAAGGATATTGTTTGCAGCTGATAGGCAAGTGTTTGCTCCACAGGATGTGGAAGGGACTTTGCCTTCTTCATCAACTCACAGGAAAATTCTAGCTCCACAGGATGTGGAAGGGGCTTTGCCTTGTTCATCAACACAACAGGTACAGGTGCATCAACTGCACAAAGGGAAAGAAAATATGTCAGAGGAAAGTTTTGATGATGAGGAGGAAGAGAGAGACTTTGATTTGACATAGCATGATGAGCTTGAGCAACATTATACTCATCATGGCATGGAGACAATTGACTTAGAGGCTCAGGATGAAGAAACAGTAAAGGATATCATCATACAGGAAAAGGAGGCTCAAGTCCAAGCATTGATGGACAATTTGGAGAGAGCCAAGTATGTCATCATGTATTTGGAACAAGAGAACAAGTAGTTGAGTGATAAGCAGATCCTCATGAAGCTGAAACTTCTCAAGGTAAAATGACAATGAGGCATCGGCCACTTTGTCTCCTATTGAGAAGGAAATTGAGGATGATAGAGAGACTTGGCTTGAGAGAGTCAATTTTCACCTAGAGAAGCTATTGCAG
>APFE030829522.1:74453-104681 GCA_000404065.3 Pinus taeda | reverse complement strand
AAATGAGCTGAAAATGAAGAAATTCCAAGTGTTTTGGAAGGTATACTTGAATACCTTTCCAATGAGCTATCATGAGCTCAATTTGGATTCCGAGAAGGCTTCCAAAAAGGACCTGAAAGTGGCGTTGCATGTTGGGCCAGTGGCGTTGTGTGGTAGGGAAAATTTTGCACAGGATGGCTATTTTTCTGTGTTTTGACCGTGTTCATGGACTTTATCTCATGGAGGATTTTTTTTACTGATGTAAATGATGACTTGGCTTGTAAATATGATGGATAATTAGTATTAGAGGGTAGATTCATTAGATTAAAAGTCAATTTGAGCTTAAATGAAACAGTTTTGTCACTTTTAGAGGCAAGTTGTTAAGATACCTATATTCCAGCTTCTTGTTCAGAGTTGGTTAGATTAGCTCCTCATCCTAGGGATTTGACCCCTGAGGATGGGAGGAGGTTGAAACAAAGACTATATATTCTTCTTCTTTCTCATTGTAAAGGGTTGGACTTAGCTGGATGCTTATGCCTTGATGGTACATCATTTTGTAGCAGTTTAGCAGGAGATTATAAAAATTGCAGCTATTTCTTTGGGATCCATGTGGTATGGAGTTTAGTTTAGTTTCTTCTGTTGTGATCATATGTTAATATGTTTTGTGTACTTCATTAATCATTTCATTGCTTCTAAGTGAATGTTTTCAAGTTGATTGGTAGAATTCATAACATCACTGCTCTGCTCTGGGGAAATATTCACTATTATATGTTTTCGACAGTTTAGGAAGGATCCATGGTAATCACATGCTCTACCTAGCTTCTCACCAATCTTAAAACACCTCACCCATCAATCCCTAGAGTGCTAAGCCTTATACCTACCTTGCCCCATTGAACACCTTGCAATTTTGACCTAATTCCCTAGCCCTAACTGTGTGGCTCCTCCTGATCCAGCAAAATCCCTTCAAAATCAAATCAAACCTTGTGTTACTATACCTAGCCTATTATCCTTTTTCTGATCCAGTCATCTTGGCTGAGATCCTTACGGAGAGAGCCCTCTCCCGGCCTAGTAGGGCTAGCTACTTGGCTAAGCGTGGTTTGTGGTTACCCTGGCATTGCCTTCCTTCAGCCTGAGATTTAATCCAGGTGATAACATAAATCTCAAAACAAGTGGAGGAGGTGGGAAACCAAACTCTTGTTTTGGTAGAGGAGAAATATTTGGGAAACCGAACCCATGCTTTAGTAGAGGAAGAAGATTTGTGCACTAAAATAAGTAATCATGCCATTTGATGATCTACTACTAAGCTCATGCAACACAAAACATTGTCATAATGATTTACAATATGATGAGATTTTCATATCTTTATAAGAATACAACTTACTTTGGGGACAATATAAGGATAACAAATGGAGCATGAGGTGTAAATTCCATTAACTTTTGATGTGAATGTTAGTCATTTAGACAACGAGATGATTGTTGATACCATGTTGCATTTTTCTTAGGAGTTGGTATGAATCATTATTTGTTTTTTATTAATTTAGATGTTTAATAGATCAAAGTTAATAAGGAACTAGGGAACTACAATATATATTATAAGCAATATGTACAATGTTCTATTTATTGTTACGCATTTGATTTATAAATCAATGTATTATTTGATGCCCCATAAGCTCTATGTAAAATGTTTAGGAGGTGATAGGTGTAGCATATAGGAACCCATGGGATTAGATGATCATCTTTGCTACATATCTTAGTGTCATAAGAAGTGTTATCAATCTTTTTTATGGCTTTGGTTGAGCCAATGTGATTCATCTAAATCAATTTTTTTATGGCTTTGGTTGAGCCAACGAAGTGTATTGATGTATGCATCATCTAATTATTATTATCATTATTATGTATAGTTATTTTTTATTTTCAACTCACATCTATGGTAGTTATTTATTTATTCATTCTAAATATAAATGAATGTTACTCATTAATAAAAACTTTAACAAATCCTTCCTAAAAAAGGCTCACATAAATGACTAAAATAAATAAAAATTTCAAGCATTTCCCAATTGAAATGTGCATAGATTGAGTACCTTAATGAATATGGTTTCCTTTAGACTTACTTGTGAGGAAGAAGGTTGATTATAATATATTTAATGTGAAAGAGATAGTTACCTCCATCTAGTGCCTTTTAGGAACTTTGGAGAAAGAAATTCCACCTCTAATTATTGTTGTACATTTTCTCACATGAGGAAGTTAATGAGGTTTTCAAATCCATCGGAGAAACACAAAAAATAATATGAGAAAGAATATTAATGGCATATCTATATGAATGTGTATATAGGAGTCTTAAGGTATGTGTATATAGTGGTTACTTGTATGTTGAACATTTTAAGGCTTGTTGGGGCAAGTGTAGTATTGACTTACAAGCATCGAGTGTTTAAGTAATGTAAGTGCAGCTAATAATGTAGGGTTTCTTTGTTCCATGTGTTTCATGGCGATCATTCTTAAGGGTTTTTTGTTTTCACCTTGTTGAGTGTGTTTTGTGATAGGCATTAATTATGTGATAGAACAACTTGTTGATTATTATGTAGGGATCTTATTAGTACTTAATAGATCTCAATTTAAAATGAAAATATGTTATAGGGCATGTCTAATGTATCTATGCTTGATATCGTAAATGTGTGCACCTATATGGAAGAAATGTATAAGAGATATTGAGCTTATTGGTTGATAGTTGGAGCGTGAAACAAGAAACTAGATCTCTCATCTCTTCACCATGGATACTTGAGATCATTAATTTCTTGTTCTTGCAAGTCACGAGATTGTTGAAGAACTCCTTTAATAGCTTTAGGGCATTAATAAGGTCTCTCCTTCCCCTAGTTTTAGTAGACGCAAAAGTTTCTATATCAGCTAATGATTAATAAGAATGTAAAATGTGGCCTCCACACACTCATCAAAGGCATTAGTGAACATAATTCTAGTACAAGGAGAAAAGGCTTTTTGTAGAGGTTTTTGTAAAGACAATTACCCCTAATTTTATTTTAATGGATGTTGCTAGTAGATGTAGAGAGAGGCTTTAGTCAAGGTTTTAGGTTTGGTTTTCCTAAGATAATTTGACACACTAATGTTCTATGTTAACACATATACAAGTGTTCTTACAAATATAAACACACCACCAATAAAAGTTAAGAAAGTGCCCCATACACACAAATCCCACTATAACATCCACACCTTGATCCAAGTGGCCACCCACCTATTCCACTTGGAACCCCACTATTTTTTATTTCATTTTCCTTAATTGTAGCATAGTTTACTATTTTTGGTAGTTTTTCGGGTCCTGAACTTCCAAAACCTTTTTTAGGCCCTAAATGATGTTTTTTTTGGAAAACATGCACACCCATTGCTTGCAATTAGGGTTTGCTTTCAAAATTTGTATTCCTCGAATAGATTTTTGTAACAAGGTATTGTACTTGTCAAACAAAGATCATATGCAAAGTTATGACCCTAGGAAGTTGCTATACCAATTTACCCTAACGAGGCCCACAAACTTTTGGCGCTTCATCTCCTAAGGTTAGGTTTTTGGATGTTTATGGTTTTCCATTGTTCCTCAATAATAAATAAGCCTTTGAGCCTCATTGTAACACAGTTCAGAAGACATCTAGCCACCACATCTCTCCTCAGAGATAAGCTGCCATCGCTTGAGCTAGTTTATTTCCATTCTACATGTAAACAATTTTCAGTACTTTGTTATTAATGAATTGAACTTATGCTTTCGTTGTATCTCTATGTTTCTATTTATATTTGTATTTCATTTCGTTCCTTCATAAATCTGGATCACACCCACCCCCAACAACCCTCGGACCCCCCATCCCCTACCCCACACTTGAATATTGTAAATCTCTCCATTTAAAAAAAAAATCTTAGTGGTGCATTAAGCCAATCTTATAAAATTTATTATGGCCCTAACTATATATATGCACCATTTCTTTAGAGTACAAGGCACCCCACTATAGAATTAAATTAAAATTAAAAATAAACCTTCAATCATTAGCGTTACTTGTCACTCTACATTTGCTCCATTGCCCCTACTTTTGAATTGTTGGATTTCTTCAACAAACTTATTCATGACATTTTTCATTTCATTCTTGAATTTTCCAAAACCCCTTGGATTTAATTTGTGATTTTTGTGGAAATCACAACTCTACAATAGAGACAAGATCTTGTAATTTCTTCACTACCCCTTAATTAATATTTTCACTATTCTAATTTCCCATATTAGTAGTTAATTTCCATGGTTGCAACCTCCATTTTTTTCATGCAACATGTATTGTGTGTATAGTAGCTAGTTCCCTTAATCACCTTAAGCCAACCTAAGGAATTGAAATTTCTAGTGCACATATTTATTCCACTCCTTGGTTTAATGCAAAATGCTCTAGTGCACCATTCTTGTCATGGAATATCCATGTAAACGCATCTCTTAATGCAATACGCATGTGGCTTGTGTTAATGTTGCACGTGATTATAATATATGCACAAATGCTTTTCATAAAATTCAACACATGTATTTTATTATTATTATTATTATTATTATTATTTAATGTAGTGCATTTTAATGCACATAATGGTGCGTAGGTGGACGACTCAACACATTTAAAATAATCCCATCTCATTATCCAGGCTCACCAAATTGGCATATTATTTGGGCCTTCCATTTGTAGTATACTTGCATGGGTTGGAAATCTTGTTCGACATTATGAATTCTTCCACACATATTTGATACACTGAAGAAAAATAGGCACATCAAAGTTATTTACCAAATACTAATGCGCCAAATTTTAAATTCAATCTTGAGTGATATTACAAGTGTTAATTTGTGATATAGGTTGTATCGAAAATAGAAATGAATGATAGGAAAGGAATTGAAACACACATAAAGATAAATATAATAGAGAGCATAGTAATATGGTGAAAACCAAACTTCTATTAATAAATGAAATAGCATAATATTGTAGAACACAAATTGGCTAGAATGGTGGTAGCTATATCTGAAGAGAGAGAAATGGTAGCTACATGCATTCACAAAAGCTATTACAAGAGGATGAAAGAATGGCCTTTTAATATAAATAAAAAATCCTATAGGTCTAAAACCCTAACTCTAGAATATGAAGTGCCAAAAGGTTTGTAGGCCCCAAGGTGGTTGGCATGTCAACTACCTAGGGGTGAAACATTTCCATACAAGATATGTTTGGGGTGCATAGTAGCTTGTTGGAAAGAAATATCCTAGGTATATGACTTTCAATTGAGGCCAGGAAATGCCACAATTACCCTTAGCCCCTGAATTACCAAAAAATGACACTTAGAGCCTCAAAATGCCCCCAAAAGTTTGGGACCCAAAAAAACATAGAAAAACTACCAAGAAGATAGAGATCCATTGAGTTAATGGAAGAGTTGGGTGGCCATAAATATCCACTTGTTTCAATCCTCCACACTTAGCAAACAATGGTCTCCATTGTGTCCTTTTTCGTCATTATATTGGGAAACTTTTGTTGAATTTGGCTTATGGTGAGCTAATTGCCTTAGTGAAGAATCTTCCTTACTTTGACAACCTCATAGAGTTGTATGTTTGTTGGAGGGTATCCTTTTTCTTGGTTTTCATGATTTGATCCAATGTAGCTTATTCAATGCATTCAATATTGAGTTATGTGGGGGACAATTGCTAATCTTCCTTTAAGGTGTCCCATGGAGGTGGAAAATATGCTTGAAGTAGATCAACACTAAATACTAGGTGCAAGCTAAGGAAAGGGGGAACATTCAATTCAAAACCATTTTCCGCCATAGCCTTTGTGATTCTATAGGACCCATACCAAAATGTTCTAAGTTTCCTATGGGGGCATGTGAGATGATCTTTTTACAAATGCAACCACACCTTATCGCTAACCGAAACTTGTGTGGAACCCCTTGCCAATCATGTCACTACTTGTACTTGGAATTGGCTTCTGTAGGATATTATGAACCTATTATTTGAGGTGTTGGATCCATTTAAAAAATTGGTTACTCTTTTTTCTTCAACTTGAGCATGGGAAGACTCTATTGGTGAAGATGCAATGGGCATAACTACATGAATTAGGGTCAATAGTTGGAACCCCACGCACACTTAAAAAGGACTATGGCCAATAGATTTGTGGAGGGATTTGTTATAGATTTGTTGAACATATTGAAGGCTTTCATCCTATATATGTGGATTCTTGGATATGTACAAGTGAAATACATGTACAACCATCCTTTTAACCACTTTTGTTTGTCCATCTATTTGGACTTGAAAGACGATTGATTTGGTCAAATTGGTATTCATTAGATACCATATGATGGACCAAAAGATACTAAGGAACCCATTATCCCTATTTAAAAATAATGGTCCAAGGTAGCCCAAAACAAACCCAAACACACCCAAAGCAGAGTTTAGTAGTGGCTTTAGCTGTGATTCTTTGCTTGCATGGTGTTAAAATGACCACTGTAAATAATTGTTCGATAACCACAAATACACAATCATTACCATGCTTGGTAGAGAGAAAAAATGACATCTAATCCATGGATATTGACTCCCAAGGCTTATCTAAGGTAGGTATAGGAGTGTACAATTCCTAATTCTTAATGGTTGGTTTAGCAGTGGCATATGCAGTGCATGATATGATATATCAATGGACTGATGTCAATGGTTTAGCCAAGTAGAAATACATCTAAAGTGTTTCTATTGTCTTCTCCACACCAAAGTTCCCTGCCACCCAATTTTAATGTGCCTGCCATATCAACTTGGCATGCTCTCTTAAAGGAATAGAAATGTGGCCCAAATAGCACAAGAGCACATAATGGAGGTCAAAGTCTAGAACTTCTTTGATTGCGATCAACATCTTTTATTTTGTAGTGAATTAAGAGTTATTATTGTATAATTATGGCCACATGGAGGTGTCATTATGATCTAGGTTCTTTTAAAGTGACATGGCTTGTAAAAATCTTTAAGTGTGCATAATTAAACTGAATCAACTTAAAGTATGAAATTAATAAATTGAAATCAAGCATAAAGGAATTTAAAAATTTGCAACTTAAAGAAACATAGAAGATCAAAATAAGAATAAAATAGGAACAAAACTAATTGATAACGAAGTTTATCTAGTGTGGCCTACATCTCCAGGTTCTACCTCTAAGGGAGTGGCCACTTTTATTATTATGATGCTAAGCCTTAAAATGATTATTACATCACCAGAATGCCACCAATTCTGCTACAAAAATGAACTCTTTGCTACTAAGAAGTGACCTCCAAAATGCCACCAAAAACCTCCTTTTGATTATTGTAAAATCAAGCTCCCAAACTACCTTATATGCAAAATACACAGGCATAAACAAGCAATAAGAGGCTTTGGCTCTATAAAGTTTCACAACCACAACACTTATGGTGCTTTGTAAATTATTTTTCTCTTAAATAGTGTTTGGGGTCCATAGCCCTGTGTTGAAATTCATATGTATAATATAATTTCTGACCATGATAATAAGTTGTGACTCGTTTATATATTTTTTCCTTTAACATTTTTCTTTATTCATTAGGTCATCAAGAAATTATACAAATATAATGCACAAAAGACAAGAAACACCAAAAATTAGGCTAGAGGCCAAGGAAAAACTCATAAGGGGAAAACCCATCAATCATTTCCTTGTAGATTCTTCATCAACATGAGAAATCCAAACCATCCAGTGATCCAAGTGTTAAGTCAATCCTCCAAATCTACCTTCTTGTATCTCACAACATCAAAGATAGTAGTCTTTATGTATCTTTCATTAAACATGGATCTAGTCCATCAAACTAGCTTGCATATCATATATATCTGGCCCATCAACAACTCATATATCATAGAGGTCTAGTCCATCAAAGGCTCACATGTCACAAAGATTTGGTCCATTAAAATCTTGCATTTCACAGAGATCTGATCCATCAAAATCTTGCCTTTCACAAAGGAAGATGCTTCAGAAAACTTGCAATAACACATACATAAGATATGCCATAAGAGGCTCACTTTAATTCAAAATGTGTGCCTTATATTTCTATGCCGTGGACCTGAGTTACTCTTCCACATTTGATCACATAGATGGTTTCCAAATGGTGGATGATAGGTGCCAATATATATTTGTTTCCATGTTCGAAAAGGTGCCTCTAAGTGTAGAGCCGACTTGATGGTTAGGAGAGATGACTTGACAAATTGAAATGACTAATGACACTTGACAAATTTCAAAAATTATTTATTTTATAAGGGTCATGAAGAACATGCCATTTTCCATTTTATTTTGACCAAAACAAAGCATGAAGAACATGCTTGATAATAAAAAATACATTGTTGGCTTGAGGGGGCCTAACCCAGGTTCAACGTTAGTTAGCCAAACAAATCCCTACACTACTGGCCCTTTTGGCATCAGCCCGCAGAGCGCAGAATGAAGTCTCACCTGAAGCAGTATGGGGGGAGGTTGGAACCAAGTTTCTACACCCTTGAGGTGGATGTGATGTCGGTTTATTTCAGTTAGACCTACCTTTGCATAGGTCGCTTAACCCTTTGTTCCACCCTTTAGTACCTTCAAAAAAGGGTACAACCAGCTTCCGCGCAGCCCTAACCAGGGGCTGAAGTCCTTTCATGCTACTAGGGCAACGAACTGCGATATCTCTCAACTAGGCTAAGTGTCTTTCTTATCTTATTAACAAATATTAGTTAGCTTCACATAAACATATATTCTTACTTGTGTTCACTTAACCAATACATTTACATACATTCGTGCATCATATAAGCATTATACATGAAATCCATACCCAATATAACAAATGCATAAACAAGAAATAAAGACGTAGAAATTGCAGAATACTTCTCTTCATTGATAATTCTGAATAATTACAGACTCGACCCGCCTTGTGCATTCAGCTGCAGGGGTCTGCGCACACAATTGCGAACTTCTAGGCCTCTGTGCACTCAGTTGTAGAGCCTCTACCTACTCTATGACCCAAGACTTAGAGTTCTACTTCAGAGCTATCTCTGATACACGTTCAATTTTTTTTTTTTTTCACTAACTACTTAGAGCTTAGCTCTATATACAATCCCATGGTCCGCGGACCATGGGTAGATCTTCTACAACCAACATTACATTTCCAAAATAAGGGTGGACAACCCTATGAATCTTTAAAACCTACGCGCTCCGCAACCACAAAATGCGGAGTCTTTACATTTGGATTACAAAATTGGACCAAAATATGGGCTCTTAGCCCCAAAACTTCCCTTGGTTGATCTAATGCCCAACAAGCCCCCAACACAAACATCATGGCTCACCCTCAAGTCACTCTACAGGTGCAGAGATCTTAGCGCGAAGACCTCCCAGATCCATTTGGATCATCGCAACTTTGGCAGCTCACTGAGCGACCGCCTATTGGGCTTCTTCCACTTGTTGTTTGATGACTACCATTGAACTGCCGCCTTGAATCTTCTGCTGAGCTTCCTGTAGTTGTGCAAGCTTTCCTTCAATGGAGGCTATGATCGTATATTCCTCACCTATCCATGGCTATAGGCATGATTTTAAGACTACTTCTTTGTGTCAAGCGACATCCACATGTTCCTTGAGCGCCTTTGCTTCCTACATCCTTGCGAGCCTCTGTGTAAGGGTAACCGTCTGCACAGTCCCTTTGACCTTGCCATACCTTTGTTATAGCTCACACGCCTCTGTCTTCAGGTGCTCTACATTCAAGTCCTCCTGTAGGGTGGTTAGGACCTCGAATGACTGTTCAAAAAGCTGCATGCAGTCTTCTACTGCACTGTCGACCACTACTATTGCTGTTGTAACAGTGGTGGTACACTGTTCCCTGACTTCCAGCGGAGTTGAAGGCTATGCCTTCAGCTGCAATTTTGTGATTTGCAGGTTCAGCTCTAGCTGGACTCTGGCCATCTCTGCTTGAGCGTCGCACACCCCTTTGGCCAACTTGTGGATGCATGCCTCCATCGGTTCTTCTACCTGAATGTCCAACTCAGGGACCATTCGACAGGCTTCCTTCTCTACGTGCATTATTTGATTATTTTGCTCCACTGCCTCGTTGTGCTGCAGGCCCAACTGCTCGACATTGATGCACTGCTCACTCATCACTTGTAGAGCGTGACTCTCCTAGGTCCGAAGTTTCGCAGTGACTCCATCTTGCAAGAGGTAGAGTGTCTCTCAAGGGAGCGCGACCATATTCACTCCTACTCCTTTCAGGTTGCTGACCATGGGCTTGTCGGCCTCATTCTCTGTTGTGAGTGCTCCATTTGGTAGCACTACCGTGTTGGTCACCCTTGTGTGCAACATCTCTTCGACAACTGAAGTGCTGATCACGAGGCTGGTGGACATTGTGCTAGCCTATGGAGTGCGAACCTGCATGATCCAAATTGGATCCTAGAACACTCTCTAAGTTTTCATGAACTCTTTAAAAATTATGCCAAAGGCTACAAGTCTTATAAAAGATCAATCTATCGGAGGTATCCTCGTAATAGTTACAATTGGTGATTAGCGTGGAGCAACGAGGACCGTCGATCAAGCGCGCAGATCGTCAGCCCATTGTAACGCACACTGTCGCAAATTAGAAAAACCAGAGGTCATTTCAAGAAACAGGAGTTGTTTCCAACAAGTTGCTAATCACATATTGCAAGGCAAACCCCTCAAAGAAGGAAAGGCCGCAAGCACCCGGACCCAAAAAGTCATAAAATGCAATGGGTATCATTCTGATTTTGTCAGAAGCAAGGTCCCATAAAAACCAGCAGAATATTGGAGGGGCTTCGAGTAGTAAGCAGTTTCAACCAAGTCCCGCCCGATGCCACACAATGGTTGCCATGCATCCAGCAGAAGAGAGAGAAAACCACTCACATCTAATGGGTAAACATCATGTTACTTATCTGCCCAGTATGGAAAATGACTGTAGGATTTGGAGGCCCCAGATCAATGGTGGAAACATGTTCCGATGTATGACCGGATTTGACAAGGTTAAAATGCAAAGTTGTATAGGATTTCAAGTCTGCTATGGACAATGCGTTGGCAAAAGGTCATGTTTCACGGGTATTCTTGAGATTAATGGAATAAACGGTCATTTCAAAATGTCCAAGAGAACTGACGCTCAGTTCGTTATGAAATAGGTGGCCACCTCTTTGTGAGGCGTTATACCGTGATGATTACGTAGAATATAGGGATTCAAATGGACAGAGGTAGGGAAACCGGAAAGCCGGGAAGCGGAAACGAACAGCCAGGGAGCAGATTGGCTTTAAAGCCATAAACTTTCAGAGAGAAAGTAAGCAAGAGAGTAGGCAGTAAGCCTAAAGCAGAGAGAAGAAGCGGAGCTGACCTGTAGAAGCAAAGGCAGCATCGAGCTAGAGTTAAGATAGAGCAGAGAGAGTCAAAGAGTCGGTGTACTCCAGAGAAGGCTTGAGAGGTTCAAGCAAACTCCTCTACAAATGCCTGTCATGTATTGATTCTCATATTGGACTCATACCATTGTGACCAATAGAGGTCAAGATTCAGTAAGGAGAGTCTGTGTACTCCAGAGACTTGGGGGATCCAAGTACAGTCTTATTGATTTGTATCTGTTGAGTGAGACTCAAATTGAGCTCATTGTTGTAAAAAATATACTTGAAAAAATAATAGAGAGGCCACCACTGAAGGCTGAACTAGGAGACGTAGCCCAGGAGTATTGGGTGAACTCCTTATTAAACTTGTTGTGTTTATATGTGTTGCATGTTATGTTTTCTTTAACTACTTCATTGCCTGTGTATTTTGCAATCTTATCGATCTGTTGCACAAAATAACATAGGCACATCCATGCACATGAGTCTGTAATACCCTATTCTTTGTCTTAGATCAATTCCAGATCAAGTGGTATCAGAGCTCTAGGTTGCTAAGGTTAGACAAGCTTGTGCTGGATTTTGTTGTTGAATGCTAACTAGGACAAAGCTCAAATTAGGAGAAGGAGAATTGGTTGAAGCTAACCCAGAAATTGGAAGAGTCTATCCTAAGAGGAAAATGGCAGAAGAAATTCCCTTGGAATCAGACCCTCAGTTCATGGATAGTTTCTTGACTATGAGAGCCATGGTAAAGGAAATGTATAAAGAATTTAAGAAAGGTAGAGATGAAGATTCATCAAACTCCAAACAAGATAAAGGAGTAGAAGAATCTCTCCTCCATGACCATTCTAAAGGCAAAGGGAATGAAGAAAAGATTCCCACACCTCCTAATAGTCTTGAAAATAAAATGAAAACATCTTTGATTAAATTAGATGTTAAATTTGATTTGCCAATATATGATGGAGAGTTGAATGTAGAGAAGCTGGATAATTGGATTAGACAGATTAATGTGTATTGCAGGGTGTAGAGCATTGATTAAGACACAAGTAAGATTCAGCTGGCCAACCTACGCCTTGGAGGAACTGCCTTTGTATGGTGGGAAGGCAGGACACAAGCTGACATGAAGAAGCATGGTAAAATCCTTTCTGTCTGGAGTGAATTTATTTTTTCCATTAAAAAACAATTCTATCCACTAACTTATATGCAGCAAGCTATGATGAGTTGGCAAACTCTTTGCCAATTGAAAGGGCAAAGTGTACAAAGTTACACCCAAGAATTTAGAAAAAGAGATTTGGTTCGAGGCATTTCTTTAGATTCACCTGAAACTCTGCTGAAGTATATAGGTGGTCTACATATTTATTTGAGACATACCATTCTCATGTTTAATCCTACTAGCATAGATGAGGTATCTGTTCAGTCTACACATCTAGAGGCTAGGGGAAAGAATGTGAACCCAAAAGTTGGGGGATCATCAAAACCCACTACAAGTAAGAACAAGGAAAAGAGAAAGCAGAAATGGAAAGAGAGGAAGGAAAATGTTGTACAAAAGACCAAACCTTCATGCACTCACTGCAAGAAGGATGGGCATGATGATGAACACTGCTGGATTTTGCATCAGGAGCTTAAACCCAAGAAGTACGATGGAAAAAAGAAGAAGTCTGCTGCAGCTATGCAGAAGGATTTGGGGTCAGACTCAGGGGATGAAACAACAATCACATCCACAGGTATAAAAGGTAAAAATTCTGAAGCATCTACTAGTAATTATGCACAAACTATTGATAATGAAGAAAATGAGAGAAGAAGACATGAGCTTTTTCATATTAGATTTATTTCCAAGCATCAAAAGATTGATACTTTATTTTATAGTCGTTCACAAGTAAACTTAATTTCTGAAGCAATTGTAAAGAAACAAAGATTACTAACCACATCTCACAAGAAGCCATATCCATTAGGTTGGTTATGTGATAAAACAAAGCTACAAGTGACTAGATAATGTAAACTTAGGTTTGCCATTGGTTCATCATTTGTAGATGAGGTTGAGTTAGATGTAATTCCCTTGGATATATGTGGAATTGTTTTGGGAAGTCCTTACTTGTATGATAGAAAAGAAATTCTCTATAGAGCTGAAAATAAGTATCAACTCGTTAAAGATGGAATTGAATATATTATAAGAGCTCATAAACTCAAGAATAATTATACTCTCATAAACTCAAGGCAGATGAAAAGAATTGTAAATTCATGCAAACAATTTTTACTGATGGTTGTAAAAGAAAAGAAACCTGACAAAACCAATGTATTTGAGGGCTGTAATGCTAAATAGCGAGCTGATTTATAAAAAGTTGTTTCAGAATATGATATGCTATTTCAAGAACCTAAAGGTCTACCACCCAAAAAGGAAATAGTACATGATATTAATTTGCAGTGAGATGCTCCATTGCCTAACATCGGAATGTACAGGTTATCCGCTTTAGAGAATGCAGAAATCAAGAAGCAAGTACAAAATCTACTTGAGAAAGGGTTCATAAGACCTATCACATCACCATGTGGGTCTCTAATTGTCTTGGTGAGAAAGAAAGATGGGTTATGGAGAATGTGCATTGATTACTGAGCACTGAATAAAATAATGATAAAAAATTGTTATCCCCTTCCTCGCATAGATGATCTATTAGATCATTTGAAAGAAGCTGTTTACTTTTCCAAGTTGGATTTGCATAGTGGCTACCATCAGGTCATAGTTGCAGAGCAACATGCATGGAAGACTACGTTCAAAACAAAGCAGGGACTGTATGAGTGGTGTTATGCCTTTTGGCTTAACTAATGCTCCTGCTACTTTCATAAGAGTAATGAATGATGTACTCAGGCCTTTTATTGATGATTTTGTCATTGTATATCTAGATGACATTCTTATATTTAGTAAAACATGGGAAGAACATTTGAAGCATGTAAAGAAAACTCTAGATGTTTTGAAAAGAGAAAATCTCTATGTTAAGCTATCAAAATGTGAATTTGGCAAAACGTCTTTCAATTATTTGGGTCATATTGTAGGGGGTGGTGAATTGAAGATAGATCCCTCTAAAGTTGCGGTCATTGTAAGTTGGCCTAAACCCAAATCTGCTACAGAAGTTAGAAGCTTCCTAGGAGCAACACAGTATTGGAGAAAGTTTATTGCTAACTTTTCCTTGATTGCAGCTCCCTTACATGCTTTAATAGGATTGAACAGGGTGTTTTAGTGGGGAGGAAAATATCAGAAAGCCTTCGACACCCTTAAAGAAAAGATTAGTACAACACCAGTACTAGCATTACTTGATCTTCAAACACCATTTGAGATTGAAATCGATGCCAGTGACTATGCCATGGGAGCAGTGTTGATGCAGCATGGTAAACCCATATGTTATCAATCTGAGACATTTAATTCTATAGTAGTTAATTATCCCACATATGATAAAGAATTGTATGCATTAGTACAGAGTGGTGAAAAGGTGGAAACATTATCTAAGGGCAAAGAGACAGTTATACATATTGATCATCAACCACTTCAATATTTACACTCACAAACTAAGTTGCAGCAAACAAGACACTATAGGTGGATGGGTTTTCTACAACAGTTTCATCTTGTCATCAGATATAAAAAGGGAATTCACAATAAAGTTGCAGATATGTTGTCCAGACCAATCATAAATGCATCTACCATATTTAAGCATTACTCAGTAATTCATGAAAGCTACATTGAACAATATGCTCAAGATATAGACTTTAAAGATGTATATGCAACTTTAAGTCATGGAAAACAAGTAGAAGAATTGGATTATCATGTTAAGGACCAAATCTTGTATCATTTGGAAAGTTATGCATTCCTCAAACCGAAAGAGTAAATATAATTTGAGAAGCACACACTTCTCTAATATCGGGTCACTTTGGTGTAAGTAAAACAGTTGCATAGTTGTAAAGATTTTGTTATTGGCCAAAAATGCATGAAACAACTTCTAGATATGTAAGAGGGTGTACCATATGTGCTAAAAGCAAGTCCAACAATAGAAAACTAGGCTTGTACACTCCACTACCAGTTCTTTCTCATCCTTGGGAAAGTATTTCCATGGACTTTGTTGGGGGACTGCCTAAATCTAGAAAAGGTCATGACTATTTATATGTTATAGTATATAGGTTCAACAAAATGTGTATTTTAATACCCTGTAACAGACAGATTACAACTGAACAAACAACAAAGTTGTTCTTGTAGCATGTATGGGTTCATTTTGGATTACCTACTTCCATTGTATCTGATCGAGATTCCAGATTTGTCAGGAAATTTTGGTCGAGTCTGTGGGAATTGATGGACACTAGACTAAAGAAGAGCACAACCTTTCATCCACAAACAAATGGCCAAACAGAGGTGGTCAACTAGACAATGATCCAATTGCTCAGAGGATATTGCAGCAAGCATCCCAATATATGGGATGAACATTTGTGTTGTGTGGAACATGCTTACAACCAGGCTAAACATTCTTCTACACAGAGATCTCCTTTGGAGACCTGTTTTGGTTTCATACCAAGGTCTCCCTTGGATTTTGTCTTTGGTAAATACATCATAGTTGATGGACACAATGATGTGGACAAGGCAACCAAGTTCATTAAACAAATCCAAGAGATTCACCAAGTAGTACAGGAACAACTGGAAAAGAGCCAAGCCAAGTATAAGGCAAGA
The DNA here is from genome assembly GCA_000404065.3 of Pinus taeda. Taxonomy (NCBI): domain Eukaryota; kingdom Viridiplantae; phylum Streptophyta; class Pinopsida; order Pinales; family Pinaceae; genus Pinus; species Pinus taeda. The sequence continues at coordinate 88,625 of APFE030829522.1, read as the reverse complement.
CATGATAAGCATCGAACTGAGCATAGTTTCCAAGTTGGTGATCAAGTATGGCTGTATATCAACAAAGACAGAATGCAAGGTGAAGGTAAGAAGCTGAGGCCAATAGGGTATGGACCTTTTAGGATACTCGAGAAAGTTGGTGAGAATGCTTTTCGCCTTAATTTGCCAGCTTACATGCACATCTATTTAGTAGTTAATGCAGAGAGCTTGAGACTATTTGAACCTTCATTGATTGAAGATCCCGAAGAGTAGAGCCAATTGCCTTATATTGATGATCTGTTTCCTGAATATCTCAATGAGTTGCAGGAAGATACATTTCTAGACAAGAAGGTGAGAACTACACGCAGAGGGGATGTTGAGTACCTCAAAATTGGACTCAAGGGTACAAAACCAAGCAGTGCAAGATGGATAGAAATTGGGAAAGCGAGGAATCTATATCCTCACTTGATTGATGCTTAAAACCCAACTTTTGGTGGTCCAGAATCTTTTTCAGTGGGGAGGCCATGATCCAAATTGGATCCTAGAACATTATCTAAGTTTTCATGAACTCTTTAAAAATTATGCCAAAGGCTATAAGTCTTATAAAAGATCAAGCTATCAGAGGTATCCTCGTAACAATTACAATTGGTGATTAGTGAGGAGCAATGAGGACCATCGGTCAAGCACGCAGACCGTCGGCCCATGGTAACGCGCACTGTCGCAAATTAGCAAAACCAGAGGTCATTTCAAGAAACGGGGGTCATTTCTGATATCGCATATCGCAGGGTAAACCCCTCAAAGAAGAAAAGGCCACAAGCATCCGGACCTGAAAAATCATAAAATGCAACGAATATCGTTTCGATTCCATTAGAAGTGGGGTCCCACAAAAATTGGCAGAATATTGGAGGGGATTCGAGCGGTTTCAACCAAGTCATGCTCGAAGCCACACAATGGTTGCCACGTGTCCGACAGAAGAGAGAGAAAACCTCACATCAGACGAGTAAACATCATGTTACTTATTCGCCCGATATGGATGACGACCGTAGGATTTGGAGGCCCCAGATCAATGACAAAGACACGTTTTGATGGATGACCAGATTTGACGAGGTTAACAGGTAGAGTTGTATAGGATTTGAAATCCACTATGGATGATGTGTTGGCAGAAGGTCGTGTTTCGCAGGTATTCTTGAGATTAACGGAATAAACGGTCGTTTCAAAACGTCCAAGAGAATTGGCACTTAGTTCATTATGAAATAGGTGGCCACCTCCCTGTGAGGCATCATACAGTGATTATTATGCAAAACAGAGGGATTCAAATGGACAGAGGCAGAGAAACCAGAAAGTTGGGAAGCGAAAACAAATAGTTAGGGAGTAGATTGGCTTTAAAGCCACAAACTGACAAAGAGAAAGAAAGCAATAGAGTAGGCAATAAGCCGAAAGCAGAGAGAAGAAGCCGAGCTAACCTGCAGAAGCAAAGGCAACATCGAGCTAGAGTTAATATAGAGCCAGAGAGAGTCAAAGAGTCGGTGTACTCTAGAGAAGGCTTGAGAGGTTCAAGCGAACTCCTCTGTATATTCCTGTCATGTATTGAGTCTCATATTGGACTCATGCCATTGTGATCAATAGAGGTGAAGATTCAGTAAGGAGAGCCTGTGTACTCTAGAGACTTGGGGGATCCAAGTACAGTCTTGCTGATTTTTATCTATTGAGTGAGACTCAAATTGAGCTCACTGTTGTAAAAACTCTGCTTGAAAACATAATAGAGAGGCTACCACAGAAGGCTGGACCAAGAGACGTAGCCTAGGAGTATTGTGTGAACTCCTTATTAAACTTGTTGTGTTTATATGTGTTGCATGTTATGTTTTCTTTAACTGCTTCATTGCCTGTGTATTTCTCAAACTTATCGATCCGTCGCACAAAATAACATAGGCACATCCATGCACTTGAGCTTGCAATACCTTATTCTTTGTCTTAGATCAATTCCAGATCACTGCAACTCCTGCAGCTCTGTCTGAAGAGCCCCCAATACCAACCGCTACTGCTCTTCGATCTCTTGGAGGGCCTCCACGGTGACATCCATCATCGTTTCTCCAGTGTTATGCAAATCCCCCTCAGTGAGGGTGATTGGGTTGAAGGATGTCTTTTATGCCTTGGTTTTCTTTCATGGCACTACCTTCTCTCATGGTTGTGGACGCTTGAGTTGTGTGGACGTCATCTACAGGTCTACGCCACCTTGTTCTATCTCTATTTCTGGCTCAGTCTTGGGCGAAGGTGACTTCTATCTTTTGTACTCTTCTCCTCCTGTTTTCTGTTGCTCCGCCAATTTCACGTTATCGTGCGTTTCCTGGGCCTTAGCCTCTGCTTCCTCTTTTCTGCACTTCTTTGCTAGCTGCGCCATTCAGAGCTTTGTTTCTTCCTTCTTGCACTGCATGGTGGACTTGTCCATTTCCACTGTGGATCTAGTTGGAGCACGCCACTCCGGTGGCCAAGACTTGAGGACTGCAAAAATCACATCATCATTCACTAGATCGGGTAAGTTATCCCATGTCTTCGCAGGGTCCTTCTGTGCCTTGATAAAAACATGGTGGAAATCCGTTTTGAACCATGCAAAGCTCTGCAAACTGGCATATACTGTGGGTGACAACCACGGCTTATGATTGATCCCCATCCGGATACTCATCTCCATTAAGCCCAAAAATATCTTACTTTATTTTACACGTTGTGCATCCTTGGTCGCCCACAATGAAGCATACTTCACTGCCTCTGGAAGGTCCAGTGCGACCAAAGGGAATTGGTTGTCTTCTGGCAGCTCCCATGCCACCAGTACGATTGACAACAGGAGCCACATGTAGTGAAATGTTTTTCCCTACTCCCGTGCCTCACAACAGTTTGCAAGGAGCTCGTCGCATAGATAGTTCACCCAGTTGAACTGTAATCCTTCCGTGCATTGGGCCGCTAGTGCAATCACATGCACGAGCTCCTCATCCACGCAACACTTTCACATCAATTTCCCTGCTAGTATTTGTGTTGCGACCTTGACTGCAGGGTTGTTAATGCTGGAGATGGCATATCCTCGCTTCTTCTTCTCCAACTTGAACTTCTTCTTCATCACTTCCATGAGGGCCAACTCGCCACCTTTTCCTTCTGATATATTGGTTGGATCCTTCCCTGAGTAAGGCAGCTGAGTGATTTGATGAATCAAGTGATTTGTGATGGAAATGGGCTCCTCTAGCCATAAACATCCATCATGCACCAAGCAGAGCAGCTGCCTGATGACGAAGATGGTCACTGGGGCATGGTGGTAATGCGGCACCTAGAGCAGGTTAAGAAATTGGCTTTCTCTACACCCTTGAGCTAGGTCTGTGGCTCCAATTCAATTGTTCTGGTAGTTGTGTCCATCTGTTGGGGCATTAGCTGCTCAGTCGCTAAATGCGGGAATTTCTCATGATCTGCGAGGTCCTAATCTTCAGATTTCAGTACAGGAATGCACCCTAAGTGCGGCCCCTAAAAAACAATGTCATCTGGGAGTAGTGGAGTTTGCAGGGGGCTATTGCTCTTGTCTATGTCCTTTGGCACCTTGGCTTTGCCCTTGCACGACGGAACATATTTACGTGATTTGGTAATAGGGTCCACACCCTAGGTTTCAACTTCCATTTCTACGGCCTCCAAATTAATGACCTTCCCCTTTTCCTGCGTTGTGAGTTTGGTCCTCTGTGGGTTTCTTGGTGAGACATGCACTGAGATCATAGCCTACTTATCCTTCTTAGGTGTCGGTGTTCTGGGTGATTTAAGGACCTAAACTATTAATCTGGCACTCTCTGGAGCTTCTACTACCGCTATATCCTGCACAACTTCCTCTGATGTTGACATCATTCTAGTTAGAAGGTCTTGCGTCTCCTTCGGCAATGTATCAAACACTGAACTTGCTCTTAAAGCCTCAAAATTTGAAAATACACACTTGATAATGCAACAATTGAATTTTCAAAATTCCAAGTGTTTTTCACTAGACAACCACTTGTAATTTATAGGGCTTTTTGAATTTAAATTCGACCGTTCCCCCCTCATTCAACCCATTAATGCTAGATTGGCGGTAGATTTTCAAGAATCTAAGCCATAAAGTTTGCCTTAAATTCTTGCTTCCCACTCCATTTGGCCTCAAACCAACCATCAAATCGTGAATAGTGACTTTAACAGTCACTTTTTGGTGGACCTGCGCGCTAGCGTAGCTACCTTCACACTGTCGTGGACCCTGTGACAATTAGCGCAGTCCTGACATCGCGCAACTCCCCAACTTAGGTAGTGTATTTTATAGTGCCGCGCCTCCTTTCAACTACTTGGAGTGCTAAGACTGTGCTTCTATCACTAGTCAGAGGGTCGGGTCACCTGCGTATGGCTTCAATCGACTACCATTCACCTTTCCTAGGAAGGGATCTCCATTTAACTTAACCAATTGGACTGCACCTTTGTTGGTAATCTCCTTAATAACATGCCCCAGCCAATGCATTCTGAATTTTCCAAGAAATTTATCAAACCTACTGTCATACAACAACACCAAGTCATTCACCTTAAAGGTGCGTAGCTTAATATGTCAGTCATGCCATGTTGTTTTGCGATGCTCTTGGACCTGTTGGTGAAATCCAGCAAAAAATCTCTCTTCTTCAAGCTCATCCAACTACATGAGCCCCTCTTCCAGGGCTCCGTGATCTGTCATACCTGTAAGTGCTTCTATGAGCATACTAGGCATGATGTATTCCATAGGAATTACCACTTCAACCCCGTATACTAGCCTAAAGGGTGTCTGTCTCGTTAGCTTCTTGCACGTCATCCGATAAGCCCATAATACTACAGGTATGCGTAGGTCCCAATCACTTCATTGAGCATTGCATACCTTGGTCAATGCGATTTCAAGCACTTTGTTGAACTCCTCCACTGTCCCATTAGCCTATGGGCGATAAGGTGTGCTCTTCTAGTGATACACCCGAAATTCCTCTGTTAGTAAGTTGATTGTCTCATTCAAGAAGTGCGTACCCTGATCACTCATCAAAATATTTGGACATCCAAATCACGTCAGTACATGCTCAAATAGGGACTTCGCGGTAGTCACGCCCGTGCAATCCTTCACTGGCTGCGCTTTTGTCGAATGAGTCAAATACTTTGTTGTGGTGATAACGTACCTCACGCCTATCTTCCCTTGAGGCTAAATGGGTCCTACAAAATCTATTGCCCACTTTTCGAAAGGTTGCAACGTCATTTGTGGATTCAAAGGCATTTCATCCCTCCACGATGGCTTACCTATTCTTTGACATACATCACATGATTTGCAGTATGCTTTTGAATCCTGATGAAGGGTTGGCCACCACAATCCTGTGCGTAGAATCTTCTACGCAGTTTCTCTCCCTACATAATGTACTCCCACGGTGCCCCCATGAGCGTCCAAGAGGATGCTACTTGATTCAAACTTAGGTACATCCCCTCACAGTATTTCATCATTCCCCATCTTGTATGGATGCCCACCAATGATAGAGAAGTCTGCCGCACACACCACTAATTCCTTCTTTTGTTGGACAGAGTATCCTTCTGGCACAGTACTAGTTGTTAGAAAGTATATTATATCTTAGAAATGTCCATCCATGATGCGCACAACAAAGATTTCTGCGTCAGTTAATCCTTCCTCCAAATTAGTAGGTTCCTCCCCCGTTTCAATACGTAACAGATGGTTTGGTCCTGCATTCAATCATCCAGGCTTCACAACAACTTCAAAATTGTACTCTTGGAACAATAAGAGCCATCTGTAGGTTCGCCCCCCAACACAGGCTTATTGACTAGGTACTTCAGTGCAGAGTGATCCGCATACATGTTAAAGTGGCCTCCTAGCAAGCAGTGTCGGTACTTTTGGAGCATGTACACCATAGCTAGCCCTTCGCGTTTAGTGGTAAAATAGTTCTTCTCCACTTTGGCTAACTGTGTGCATGGATCATCCTGCCCATCATACTCATCTGTCAGTCACATCTTAGGCTTCCTAAATCATGTTCTCATCATCCTTCTACATTTGCGCCAATCATCAAAGCTTCCCTTGTGCGTACCCCACCATCTTGTGGGCGTAGCACGCAGTACCCAATACAAGGCCTGGGAGCATTGCTTTTTCGACACCTCCCTTTCAAATGCATTGAAAAAGGTATCTACCTCATTTAGACCATCATAAGTTGGCAAATTTCTTACCACTAATGACACACAACGAAACGATCGGGTCATCATGTTGCAATTCAGTGTAGTTACTTCGTGTAACTGATTTTGCCAACATTCTATTTCTTTGTCGGAATCTGAAGTGCAGGAACTCTTGCGATCCCACGTAATCTGTCCATCTGTGGTGGGATTCACCCAGTCTTGGTCTCACGCTATTATCTTATAGATGCAGTCCAGATCATCATCACTTTCATAATCGCGGACTGGTTTCGTATAGCGTGATCCTTCAACAGGATCCAGGGGTATTATTACGCACAGTGATTTCTTCTCAAATATCTTCTTTCACTTCTTCAGATTGATTACCCCATTCATATCAGTAACCCAGTCAATTCCCAAGGGCACTGGGTAGGGATTGTTGTCATCAACAATCTTTATTACTTCAAAATCTGCCAGCATGCTTGCTCCCTCAATATCCATGACCACTCCCTGAAGCTGCCCCATGGGTATGATTTTTTGCTAATTCACCATCCTTAGTTGAATCAGAGACCATTACAGCGCAGGTCTCCCCATTCGCTCCCATGTTTGTTTCAGTAGAACATTCGCATCGGATCCCAAATCCAGAATGACTTGATCCATTTTGTATTCTTCGATTTGCGCAGTGAGTCTCATTTCACGCCCTGTCCTTGTCTTCTGCTTACCGATATTTCGAACTACGCGCGGTTCACCTAACATGGTCCCAACACATCTATTAATGAGTTCTTGTAACCCTTTCATAACCTTACTTTTGTGCAGTAACTTCATACAAGTTTCCAAGAAAGTTGTGAGCATAGAGGGGTCCATTTCTGGCTTAGGATTATCTTTGCTTCCTTAAGCGGAGGCCTCAGTGAAGCTCTTCTTAGCTTCCATGAATGCTTCACGAGCGTGCTCCAAATCTAACTCAGCTTCTTTCATCGGGGCTTTGTGAACCCATGTACTGTCTTCTAGTTGTTTCCCCTTGCCATCTCCCATCGTGATTCCACTTTGGAGCACTATATTTACATTCAAATCTTCCTCGCGCAGCTCAGACCTCATCATTTGTAGGTTCTAAGTCGGGGGAGGCAGTAGTGCCCCTTTGTCATGTATCCTAGCTATCAGCGTAGGACAATCTTCTGTTTCATGATCAAACAATGTGCAATACTTGCACGACGGGCAGGTTGGATTAATGCAATCGCGGGCATAATGTCTCGGTCCTTTGCAATTGTAGAAAATCAATTGTCCACAACCTCTACCAGGTCCTCCTCTACCTTGGCCTCGTCCGTGCCCTTGAAATCCTACCCACATCATCCCTGCATTCTAGTCAAGGGGCTGTGTTTCGGCCTGAACCCTGTAGGCAGGAGTTCTATCCATCATCAATTCATAGCTCCTGTAAGAACGCTCATCATGTCCTACCGACCTACAAAAGTTACATAATAAAGGTTGCGGTGTTTGCATATACTTCTCGAGAAAGTGATAATTGTCCGTGGCATGTTTTTCGGCTACTTGATAGATAGCGCACCATAAAGCAGGTGTCACACTAGGTCCTTCTTGAGCTTCCAGCCTTAAAGGCATCAGTCCTCCTCTTAGAATGTAATTTATAAAGATCGGGCAATGGTCTTTGTCATGACCTTGAATCTTACATTTCAAGCACCATACCTCCTTGCGTACCTCTGGTCAAACCATCTTGTCCTGCTTTAGACTTTGCATCTCAAGGCACAGATTTTGCAGCTGCGCATTGATCTGCTGAACTCCTAGATTAGGGTCTTGCATCAGAGTCTCATGTAGTCTCATGGAAATCTCCAAGGACTCTACTTGAGTTTTTATATTTTGCTGCGACAATGCGCTCCTTAAGTGGGGTAGTAGCGAAGCCACAAACCACTCGCAATGCTGTCCATTTGTCAAATTCATGCTGGCTTCATGAATTAAACATTTCAGCCTCTGATCTAGTTCCCAAGGCATCTCGCCTGGTTGCATCATGATCTCTTTGAATCCTACAATCAACTACACCTCAGATTTAGGTCTGCTAAATTCCCTATTTAGTGCTTCTTGGATGTCTGCTACTTTCGCATTCGGGTTATCGTTGTAGTACTTAATATACCAGGTCAGCACGCGATCCTGCAGAGCGCTAACCAGTTTCGCTTTCTTTATATGGTCATCTGTAACACCTTAATCTTCCCATGCAACCATCACAACGAACTGGAATTGGTCCGAGTCCTCATTTCCCAAGCCTTTGAACAAAGTTAACTTCACTATGTTTGACATACTGAATTGTGGTGGAGGTGGAGGTGGTATGGGTGAAGTTGGAGGTGATGGCAGTGAATTCGGCAGTGGTGTGGACGGAGGTGGTATTCGCGGGAATCCTTGTTTTATAAACTAAATAGCACTTCATGGATAAACCTTCGCGATCCCTTCTTCATCCCCTCGCGAAGGTGAAATCAAGGGGCTATGCCCTGGACCCTTATTTCCTTCATTTCTGTAAAATCTTCTGCTTCATGTAGTCCCGAACATCAAGGTAGCTGCATAACTTGTTTTCGCATAACAACGTTTTAATCCAAGTATTCAAAGATTTTACGTACTTACCTCACGGTCCTTTGAAAAAGCATCACTGCCTCACTATAGTTGACTGAGGTCTCGACTGCGAATTTAGTCACAAATCCTCCTATGATACGATCGAGCCAATGATCGACAATGCGGGTGATCTTATCCTTTGATGCTTCCAACCTTCGCACTAGCTCTGGGGTCCACATAATAGGATCGTCAAGTTTCCACCTTAGTTAGATATCTGCTAGCTTCGCAATCCAATCATATAGCTCAGTAGGAAAGGAAGTGAAAAAAATTTCATGGATCTCCGTATACAGGTACCTGTCTAGCCACTGTTCTTTCGACAATCACGGGTTTCTGTTTTCTTGCGCCGCAAACTCATGGATCCTTTTGTCCAACCAGCCTTCGATTTATTTCTTAGTTGGATTCCAGTAATACGACATCACACATATCTTATGCAGATTCCTGTCCTGACAATGAAACCATTTGTTGTCTTGAGGGGGTCTGACTCAGGTTTAGCGTTAGTTGGCTAAACAAATCCCTACAATACTGGCCCTTTCGACATCAGCCCACAGAGCGCGGACTGAAGTCTCACTCGAAGCAGTATGGGGGGATGCTGGAACCAAGCTTCCACACCCTTGAGATGGATGTGATGTTGGTTTATTTTAGCTAGACCTGCCTTCGCGCAGGTTGCTTAACCCTTTGTTCCACCCTTTATTACCTTTGCAAAAGGGTACAATCGGCTTCCGTGCAGCCCTAACCAGGGGCTGAAGTCCTTTCGTGCTGCCAGGGCAACAAACTGCAATATCTCTCAACTAGGCTAAGTGTCTTTCTTATCTTATTAACAGATCTTAGTTAGCTTCACATAAACAGATGTTCTTACTTGCGTTCACTTAACCAATACATTTACATACATTCGCACATCGTATAAGCATTATACGTGAAATCCATACCCAATATAATAGATGCATAAATAGGAAATAAAGACACAGAAATTGTAGAATACTTCTTTTTATTGATAATTTCGAACGATTACAGACTTGACCCGCCCTGCACACTCAACTGCAGGGGTCTACACACTCAGTTGTGAACTTCTAGGCCTCTGCACACTCAGCTGCAGATCCTCTACCTACGCTACGACCCAAGACGTAGACTTCTACTTCAGAGCTATCTCTCATACATGTTTGATCTTCTTCTTCTTCTTCTTCATTTATTTTTTTTATTTTTTTTTATTTTTTTTTTATTTTTTTTTCTGATTTATTTCTCTTAGTACTTAAAGCTTAGCTCTATTTATACAATCCCATGGTACATGAACCATGGGTAGATCTTCTATAGAAAACATTACATTTCCAAAATAAGCGCGGACAACCCTATGACTCTTTAACACCTACGCGCTCTGTGACCACAAAATGCAGAGTCTTTACATTTGGATTACAAAATTGGACCAAAATATGGGCTTTTAGCCCTAACAATGCCCTTGGGGGATCCCGCGCCCAACATACAATAATCAATTTTCTTCTTTTTGTTTTTACATGAAATACATATTAATACACACATAATGATAGTTATGAAGACCAACCATAGCTACATACTCAAGGACTTCTATAAGAAATTATTCATATTGATAAACATCAATGACGATAATATCATCATAACTAACATTGTCAAACTACCAAGGCCTTGAAAACTAAGCTCTATCTCTCCACTAAATCAGAGCATAATGCTGGGAGGCATTCAATAGGACACCACACCGCCTCTATGAGGAACATAATCCACCTAGGCTCACCAAAGTATGTCCTCACAAGACCATTTCCTAATCTATTGTCACAATACTTGACATAAGTAAATATCAAACCTTCATACCATTCTTATATTAGATCAATGTAAGCTTTCGATGATTATTTTTGGTCACATTACAAATATCAAGAATGTCAGTCCCTTATGCTTATCCAATCCACCATTCTCCCTATGGGTTTTCAAGTACTAGACTTACTAATATTAGTCCTAGCCATAGTACATGACACATGGAGAATAAGGTGTCCATCCTCACTCCCTCTCAATCTAGAAGGAGATATCCACAAGCGCATGCTTGTCTAAAAAATAATCATCTTTTCCTTTAGGAAGGGACTTAATAAATGCATCAACTTCTTGTTCATTTGTGGAGATAGGTTGTAGTTTTTCAACTCCAATCGACACCATAATTTCAAATAAGAAAGCACTTCCATCTTCTATGAAAAGTTAGGTTCTTGACTATCTTTGTAGAGTATCACAATCAAATCCAACACGTCATCAAGTATTCCGTCAAACATTTTATGGAGCCAAACCACTTCACAACTAATTGTACCAACTACCACATACTTTGCATCTGCAATGCAACCATGCTAGACCCCAACCATCAGTAGTATCTCTACTCATCATTAGCATTGCCAACCCAAACAGTGTATCCTCAAGTCCCAAGTCGAATTGTGAGATCCTTCATGTCAACTTTTCCTTACAACTCTCTCTGAAGTCAATATTTCTTCATGAGTCCTTCTCAAAGTACAAGGTCTTCTTTAATCATGAAGCTTATTCAAAATCTACAGTAACTCTTCTAACTGAGGGAATCATCTTAACATGAGAACCTTCAAACTATTCTCTCTTTCTGCTATTACGTTATTCCATCTTCAAACCTCTCTCTCTTTCTACAATCATGTTCTTCCATTTTCGTGATTTGTTATGTTCTTTCCATTCTATCATATGTTTTCAAGACAAGGGCAACTCTTATTAATGATCTACAATTTTTATTAGAAGAGACTATGTATAGGCAAAAGACTATCTAGATATAAAGACAATAAAAATGGTAGTAGTCAAAGAACGGAGAAGTAGATTACTTATCTTTTAAGTAAGGAATCAAATCCCTCTTAATATTGAACCGTTTTCACCAACCTTGTCCTTACATGAGCAGGATATCGTTTATGTCATTATTAAGATCTATGGATTGTTATTACCGTGGAAATGATTAGTCTTAGGGTTTTCTAATTCAAATGTTTGTTAGGGTTTAGAAACCATAGATGTTTCAATATATAAGGTCTTCAAGATCTTCCATACTTAAAATTTGGATATTCTACAAGTATACAAAAGTATTAGTTTCAAACCCTAGAAATGTTATTGACAAGCCTTATACTATGGAGTTCATTTCATTCCTTGATCACAATAACCTAGAATTCATATGCAAGGAAACATATCGATTATGTCACATTCTAATAGAATCCTTTAATATTAATCCACTATTTTTCAAAGGATCATAAGATCATTGGCTTACCCTTCGTGTTCATTCCTAGATGTGATTTCACCATAACTTGGAAGACTCAACATATGCAATATAACTCACATAGGTCATTGGTTGCAAGAAAAATTAGAAATGAACAAAAATTATATGTACCTCTTTAACCTTACCTATCCAACTCTTCAGTTCTTTTAATCATAGGGATCTAATCCTTTAGTAATAGAGGTCATTTGGATTTTCTTCAGTTGTTATATATCATCTTCCTTCAACATACAAATCGTCACTCATCAAAGTAGGATATGAGCCACAAATATTTCTTTGGGATGCTTGCATTTCCATAGACTTCATATACCTTCGGATTCCTTATCACAATCCTTCTTACAAGGAGATATAACATTAGATCTTTAGGCTTGGCATTATTCTTAGATATTGATAATTCGAATCCCTCTTTCATAGAGAAATAACTTAGAAGATATGATCCTTATGATCACATGTAAACCTTAGTAATTTGGTCCTTTTAACACAATCTACAAAAAGAGTCTCGACTTTTAGAGAAGGTTGACACCTAATCATTGGGATTGGGTGAAGACTTGTAAATAATGTAAATAGTAAATAATGGAAAATAAAGAGCCATCAGGCACTGAAGCCCAAGAGTCACGCCCTCGTGTATATAACCATGAATAATCTTAAAATCTTAATGAATAAACACAATTCATTTGAGGAGTTACCTCCTGGCCTAACATTTTATCAGAGCCAATTCTATTTTTAGCTTTTCTGCCCTTGTAACTCCCTTATGCCATTTCTGTAGTCTTCTCCATTTCTGCAGTCTGCCCTATTCTTCATTCCTATACTCTTCTCTTTGGAACGACACTATCTGGATGCTCATTCGACTGGTACGTTGCCACCCATACTAACCATTTCCTATAGGCATAATGCCCCATACACTCCACGCTCATGCATTTTGTTAGCACAACGAGTAGTTCCCACTGCTTGCTTTGTTTTCCTTCCTCATTATGGGTGCCAACAATCTCTTTGTTTTCCGTACTGCGCCATACACACCTCGACCTCCATACACACCTTAGCCTCCATACATTCTCCCTCCACCAGCGTGCTCGGTAACTTCGTTCTCAACTCTTAACCAGCCTATACCCTTGTGCACTGTTTTGTTTGCCTTACTTGTAGTTCCCACTGCTTGCTATGCCATATAGTTAACAAGAACACTACGACCTTGAATTTACTTAACATCCATTACTAATAGGGAAAAATCTCTTCTAACTCACTTCTACAGGCACACCTCGTGGCCATGGTGCATATGCTACTCCAATAAGCATACACTATCGACTCCTCCTTTTGCAAATCTTGTCGACTCCTCCTGGTGTTGCTAAGAAGGTAGAGAAGCCCACTAGTGGTGCCACCGGAACTCCTCCCATATGAAGTTGACTCTTTTCTCCCTCCCATACGCTGCTTCGTCCCATACTCGGCCCCTCCTCCATATGTTTTCGACTACTAGTCAATACCTCCACCATTCAACCCTTCCCCATATAATACCCTCCCCTCATACCAGCTCCCCCAAGTAATAACTCCCTCAAATTTCTACCTTTGTGCTACATATTAGAGTGATTTTTTTTTTTACAATTTTACAGTAAAATTTCCTTTTTTACCACTAGGAGTGAAAACTTTATACATTGGCAACAGAAGTATTTTTTTACAGTACACAGATTTTAAAATGCATTCATTGATATCTATTGTGGGAGTGGTTCTCACTAGGAAGGAGAACTATCTTGAGTGGTCTCAGAAGATCAAACACAATCTCATTTTCAATGAGCTGTGGAAAGGAGTTTGTGTAGGAGAAGGAGATAATGAACCTGCGAAGCCTACCTCAAATAATGAATTCACCATTTGGGAAAACAAGAACAGCAAGGCCTATGCCTTGAGTGCAACATCTGTAAATGAAGAGGTGAGTCACCATATTTCACCATTTTCAAATGATTTTGAAGCCCTACATAAGTTGAAGGAACTCTATGAATCACACTCTGCATTTGAAGTTGTCCAATTGATGATTAAATTGTTCAACCTTGAATCACAAAATGATAATCCTCTTAATCTTGCATCAGAAGTAAAATCTATTATGCATGATATCAAAGTCACTAATGTTGAATTAGAAATTCGTCTGATAGCTTTTGTCAAGG